>VZRM01008691.1:78975-211795 GCA_013397955.1 Grantiella picta
TAACTCCTCCCTCTGAAGTTATTACGAAAAAACAGTATTACTTTTCTCTTTTTTTGGCAAATTGAAGTTAAATCTTTATTTTGTCAAAGTATTGCCACTGGTGAGAGATTAACCACTGACTCTTCAGTATCTCTTGCCTAAGGTTAATTTATGGGGATTTTCTCGATCCCAGCCTAAAGATTCTTGGCTCTCCTACTATTAAATAGTTCCCATCAGTTCAAATGCTATTAGCTGCTGTATGCTCTGGTTGTGAGCACAACTCTGAGCAAGAAAACATGAAGTAGTTGTATGATTCAGGTATTATACCTGTGAATTTTTATACAAGCTGTCAAGCTGATTTGGTTCACAGCAAGACACAAAAAAACATATTAGATCTTTGGAAACCGAAGAAATGCACCAGAACTGTCTCTTCAGAGTAAAGAGAAAGTGTTCTCTACTCATCAGCTTTTCTCTAGTGGCTGCCACACACTTGGCTATGGACTCTGATCTGTAGGTGTTTACATATCTACATAAAAAAGTTGAAAACCTTCCAGTGAATTGCATTTTTTCTTTCAAAAAGCTGGGGAGCTGGAGCAAAGGGCAAGATTATTCAGATGAAGGAAAAGAGAGGTGTTAAATGTTGGAATAAAAAGCTGGTTTGAATTGCAGATATTTGCTCAGACTGAAGAGTCTTCTGCAGCCGATTTGGGCCAGAGACTATATATTCAATCCTGAAAATTCAATGAGCATCCTTATCACTAAGCTGTTGAGTGGCTCTGAAATATAGGCAATAATGGAACAAGTGTAAATGCTCCTTCAGACAGCTTCAGATAAACAGCTGAATTGGATGCCTTTCTTCTTGTTTTGACAAGAAATCTCACTCTCAGATACTCCCCACCTCTGCTGTTAAGGGAATTCTGTGCACACCATGAAGGATTTGCTGGTTCTCCAGTGGTCACAGAGCTCACCTGGGGCAGAGCTGCCTGGTTCAAACCTCTGCTCCACATGAGGCTCAAATTGGGTATTAATATGTCCCCCACCTTGTGGTAAATACTTTAAGTGCCTCCTCTGAAACAGACATGTATTTCAACCTTGGAAGACCTTAAATTTCTCTCCCTGCAGTCTGTGAAAATGTTCACAGCCTAGGAAAATCATTTATCATCCTACTAGACAGCTGAACAATCTGCCTCTGCATTCTGACCTGAAAAACATGATCTGAAGAGTTGCTGTGGGTTGGAGTTTCCAAGTACAGTGAGCAGGGCTAACCCAAATGCCTCAACCTTTCAGTTTAGGGTTTTACTGCTCTTGGTCTGGCAGGAGTCCAGTTAAGCCTTCCCCTTTGGGTGTTGCAGCGTTAATAGAATTAATTCAGCTGTGCCCAGCCAGTGCCACAGGTGCTGTCTTGTTTATCCCACCTGAACCTAGAGCACAACTATTCAAGGGAGTGAACTCTTGTGCTAAAAAGAGCAGTTTTTTACTGTTGAATTCATATCCTTTCATAAGAGAAGTTTTCCTGAAGTAGGACTGAAACAGGAAAGGATTGTCAGGTTGGCAAGAAGCAGAGAACCAAATAGCGAGTAAGGTCTTTTAATCACAACTCTGGAGTTTAATTTGCTTCTTCAGTACTAAATATGTCAAGTGGCAGGCTTCCTCCAGCTTCCATTAGCTGGTTTTAAATGGTGTCATTAGCAGAAGAGGAGGTCAGGGGAAAAACACAAGTGAAAGCTATCTTAGCCCAATGCTCCAGATAAAAGCATGTCAGAGTTGAGATAAAGTTATATATAGTTATACAGAGTGTCTCCCGATTACTGAGCGAAGAGGTGAGCCGGGGCAGGAGGAAGCATCCTGACTGTAAGTGAATTTCTGTTTTAGTACCCAAATCTTCTTCCTCCATCTCTGTGGATAATGGCTGAGTTTACTCAATGTCAGAAGGCTGAGAACTCAAATTTTTTTTTTGAGGATAATCAAATCTCCTAATTCTGGCAAGAATCCTGACATTCTTTTAATTAAAGCAAAGAGGCAAAGATTAGGGGAATAAAAAACTGTTGGCTTCTAAGGAATTTCCAAAGCTGTGTGGTATTTTTTTGATAATAACTCATGTTGTCAAACAGCCTGTGGTAGCAGATAGCTGGAACTTTCCAAAAAGGTGTGACAGCTCTGATGGAAGCCTCCCTAGATGACCTCATCATACTGGAACAACCCATTTTGCAGTTGGTGTGGCACTTACCAGCAATTCAGCTGCAAATTTGTCAAGAGTTAAGTGCAAGGATAGATAAATTCAAAATTGAATGAATCAGAGACTTAGAGCCCCCAGCATTTGTGTAAATACAGCCACATATGATAGCATTTTAAGGCATAGGAATATTTTAAGATCCTGATTAAATCTTCAGACTAATTGGAAGATGCATGTTGAAATAAATATTTAAAGAAATTTATTTCTTTAAGCGTGTACTCAAGTACTGTTTTATAGACAAAGTTGGATCATTCAAGGCATAATGAGACATTCTTGTTCCAAAATTAATGGTAACTAAGTTGAAAAATTGAGTTTTGCTAGCAAATTTCTTTTCATTTTACACATGGGAAATGAGTCAGAGATTAAATCCCCAAAATGATGCAAGAATAGCATTGGTGTTTGTTGAACTGAAATGTGAAAGCACCAACTCTGAAGGAGGATCATCCTTGGCTCAGTATCTTTCTAAATTAGAAGGTGGCAAGAGACAGTGCTCTCATCCCATGCTTCTGTGTTTAATGTATTTCTCAGAGAGGAAAAAATCCATGTTTCACACCTTTGCAAGGGAGCAGATTTAAAAAAAAAAATCATTTCACATTAATCTTTTCTATAAAGTTTTCAAAAGCATTCAGTATTGATCTCAATTTTTTATATTTATGTCAAAACAAAAACTTAGTACAAACTGAAGATACTTCCTTTGCATCCCTCTTTGAAAATAACTGAAATGGAAAACATTCAGAATGTTTGAGGCTTATGTTTGTTAAATGATCAACTAACACTGACACCCAATAGTTTCAGTTCTGCTGAGAATTTTTTGGGAATGGCGAGGGAAAGAAGTGTAATTTATCAATCTGCTGGCATGCATGTCCTATTCAAACAGTTTATAATAAATAAACCTTAGTTTGAAAGAACCTCAAATTTTGCCCATCATGTATTATAGTCAGCTGATCTGCTGTAGCCTCCTCAGTTTTATATACGAGGAAAATCAAATATTCTCTATTTCAGGAGTAACAGTGAAAGTTGTTCAGCATGATCCTTTTAATCTGTTGGTATATGAACTTTGAAGATTGAGGCACAAAATTAAAGAAGGAAAGCCTTCAGCACTAAAAATCAGAAACAGTTTTATAGTAAATATGTATTTAAGAAGATCTGAAATAATTATATCTTCTCCAGGGCTACTGGAATTCTTTCCAGTGAGAGGCATCCAGATGGTAACCTAAAGAAAAATGAATATATATTGCAGAATTTTATTAGAAGATGCCAGAATTTAATACATAAAATATAGAACAGGAGCTGAAAGGCTTCATTTATGAATGCACTTTGTAAACATCCTCATCAAAATGGTTTTCAGGAATTTTGGGAGGGAAGTAAGAGTTAGCCATATTCCAGTTAAAGTAATTCAGTGAGTTAGTTGAATTATTTACTGACAAAAGAGGAAAGAATGAGGGGAAAAAAAATGGATAGAAACTGCCTCATTAATGGGATGGATTGGTACCTGAAAGTACCAGTGGGGACCTAAATTAAAAGTGCTTTCAAACTTGTCATGTTGGTCAGTTCAAATCCAGCAAAATCAGGCGCTTAATGATAGGATAAGAAGTAAACATTAATGCATGTTTTCCAGATCAAAACATTTTAAACCAGAAGATCAGTAGACAACTAAGTCAAAGCTGCTTTTTGAGTCGATCTAAGTCCAATTAAGTTTGCCTGGATTAGTCAGGGAAAAGGGAGGGGAAAAGAAATCTCTATTGATGTACTGCTAAGCAAGTGCAAATATGCCACTTCCAGTGTTTTTAAATCTGAAAAGGTTTTTTATATAATCAGTTAATGTTCTGGTGTGTTCCAGTGTTGTTGGATTGCATTCTCCATTAGGTTATTATTGCTGGTTTGGTCTGTTGTGTGTGTGGATGTGCTGTCTGTTTGTGTGCCCAGGTTCCTTCTCCTTGTCCATCATTTCTGAGCTGATTGGCTTATTTCTGCCAGTGGTAGGAGAGTGAAAATTGGAAAAAAAATTAGTAAGAAAAAATTGTTTATTTGGAATTTTTAAAGTTTTTTTCTTAAGTGATTAAATAGTGGGGATCTCTCAAGATCTCTATTACAGTACCTGACCCTTTTCCCTGTGAATTAGTACAGAACCTGCACTGAGAAGGAAGATTTGGATAGAGATGTGGTGATTATCAACACCAAACAGAATTTCTGTCAGCTTTTGCACAAGGATAATTCACCAGGAAATCATTCACAGACAAAGAAAATATTAATCATGGTCAAAGCTGGTGAATTTTTCTTCTGTGGTGATGTGAGGTGGAAGTGCTTTATCCTCAGCACGTGGGGTTCAGTTCAAGGGGTGCTGCAATACATATCTTAAAATATTTTCTCATTGTTCGTTTGAGACTCCCCTTCCACTTTGAATCATGCTGGGCAGTGATTAATCATGTATTTTCCCGATGGTTTTCATGTGTGTCATTGCAATGTAGCTGTGCATATGGCATAAATTCTAATTCTTAATGAACAATAAATGGGGAGATGACCTAGAAAGAGAGATAGGAGGAAGAGAAGGATTTTCCCTTTTTAGAGAAAATGTTCAGTTTATCCTTACTATTTTTATACCTGCTTATGTAAATAGGAAATATCTATTGAGATTGCAAAGACAAGAATTTAAAGTTGTGATAAATAATATGGGTACAAAAAAGCCTGCTGTTTAAGGTCAGCCTGTGGCTTTCTTGCTGTGCATGCAGAGCTGTGCCATCTGATGTATATTTGAAGTCCCATCTATAATAATCTGTTCCACTACAATCACCAGGGAAAAAAGCAAAAAGAATTCCCCAAAATCACAGAAAATCGACTCAACGCCTGTTTATCTAGTAGTTTGCACTGGAGCAAATTAATTGAAGAGTTTGCCATGTAGATTTTGGTGGGGGAGCAATTAAAAGAGCAAAGTTGTTATTTAGCAAAGTATTAAGTGCTCCCTGTGAGGAGACACAAAAAGAAAATAGGATGTTTAAGTTGTTCTCATCATAAACACCTTTCTGTAAAAGTTGGAGGGCTGTTGTATAGAAAATTTGTATTTGCTATGGATTTTAGCAGTGCAGGGAATTTCCTCCTTGCATCAGTCCAGCTTGAGATGTAAAGCTTCTGAAAACGCTGGGAGCATGAAAATAAACCCATATTTATTAGTTTTGGTGTTCCAATTTTATTAAGACAAGCATAGGGAATCTGGAAAAGAATGAAGTTATGCAGAAGCTGACACAAAAGTCTATGTCTTTCAATAATGAAAAGATTATTAAACAATAAATGAAAAAACAATTCCAGAGCAAAAATTTCACTCTAGCACGTTGAACGTAGTGCTGAGTATTTTTATGAATTAAGCATAAAGTCTTTCCATTTTACTTTTGGCCAATTACCCAGCACTGAAGATGAAACTTGCTTTGCACTGCAGCTAATTAATGTGGAATTTGGGGTTGCTTTCCTGAAGGAACAAGACATACCTGTTTGATTCCTTTGCATTAATCATTTCTGGTTTCTACCTATTTCAACCAAACTTAGTAGAGGTGCTTGAGACAAGATGTTTCTAATGGGCTCTATGTAACTAAGCAACCACATAGCAGAGAGAAACCATATCCATGGCCTTCGTTTCACTACAAGAAGTGTCATAAAATTATCTAAAAACATTCTTGGAGATCAGGAAATACACTAGTGAAAAAAGAAATTACTATCCTAATCAAGAGAAAAGCTTAAGTTAGGGTTTAGAGACCACTAATTATCTGAAAATCCATTGCTGGAATGTAAAATTGGGAAAACAAGCTTCACAAATTCACTGTGATGTGAATATGTTTGAAAGAATGGGAAAGATACTGAAAATAGCACCAACTTTGGTGATTTAAAAATGAGGTTGTCACATGGAGATAAGAAGTGATATGCAAGAGATTAGGTGTTATAGTATAGGTGCTGAACAAAGCTGAGCATTTCAGGAAAAAGGGAATGTTGAAATCTGTGTGATATTTGGATATCTATCTAAGCACCATGCTTCATCCAACAATTGATGTTTCAGGTGAAGCAGAGGAATCAAGTTATATTAAGTGCTCCCTGCTTGCAGATGTATTTTAAGTCAAATTCTTCTAGAAAACATTGTGGTTTCTGTGTTTGTAGCAATCCTCACCAAACTTTTTGTTCAAAACCTTGTATAATCCCTGTTGGTTGTAATCTTCCAACATCTGTAGCCTTCTTTGGAAGGGTGAATGCACAAAACTCAGTCTTCTGCCTTGTTTTTCCTTCTTTCCCACCAACTTGGATCAGTCTATCTATCTACAGCTCTTCTGTGAAGGACAGGCAACATCAGTCTTTCCCTACTCATCTTCTCCTTGACACTCATGATGTTTTGCTTTTTTATAATTTCCTGCCTCAGTTGTCTTTTTCCAGTATGAGATGTAATAATGACACCACACCTCTGACACATCCTCACTGTGATTCTTTGTCCTTATTTGAAATTGTGTGGGGCAGGAAGGGGCAAGAGAGGTTTTTGGTCTCCAAAGCTACATTTACTACCAATCTAGTAATTATGGCTTAAAAAAGACCCCCAAACCCCTCAATTGGTCTGATGCTGTCAAAGTATTTGTTTAGGCTTCTAATATTTTATTTAATGGCTAAGTTGTGTCTCATTCTGTAGCAGAAAGCTGGGAATAGAATCCAAATGGATTTAGACAGTAAGATGTGAAAAGTATTTCCTCCAACCTAGGGTATCAGAAGGACAAATAAAATTGACTTTTATTTTCACACTGAAAGAGACAAAACTTGGGTTTATTTTGTTGTTTCAGGCTTTTGTCTTTAAATTTGCAAAGCAATTTCCGGCCAACTACACAATCTTACTGTGTGGAAGTGGGCAAGAAAAACCACAACAAATACACCAGAGTATGTGTAGATTCACAGTCACTTTGAGAAGTGACAGGAGAAATCAGGAAAATAACCAGTGTGAAAAGCCAAAGCACAAAAGGAGACACAGTCACCAAAGGACATCAAGAATTACAAGTAGGTTAGTGCTAATAAAAAGGTTGGTAACATATGTAGTTAATATTCAGAAGAGGGGCAAAAATAGCAGATCCATATGCTGGTGTGGCTAAAGCATTTTCACCTTTTTTCCTAAGCTTAGGGGCAAAAAAGACCCCAAGCCATAATTGGGCTGTTACATGGAGCCAGCCACTAAAAAACACACAAGCCTTCAGCACAGAATACATTAACATTTTCTAATTATAATTTAGAGGCTTTTAAACATCTGCACCCAGTAAACTTCATTCTGGGTACTTAAGAGGTGCCAATGATCTCTAAAAGCAGTTTGGGGAATAAATGAGGTGCCAGAGGATTGGCAAAGGGAGAATTTGCTCTTGATCTTTAAAAAAAGTTGGGAAGGGGAGGAAATCTTGGGAGTTGTGGGTTAATTAGCTTCAGGTTACTTCTATTTAAAAAGAAAATGGTAGAAAAATAAGTTTTTCTTACCATTACCATGAAAACAAGGAGGTGAATAATCATTATGGATTTAGGTCAATTGATCCAGTTTCCCTCTACAACATATCAAGAGCTGTAGATAAATGAGAGTGTCAAAAGCACAGTTCTATTTGCAGGGGTTTTCACCTTTTAGTAAGTAATGATAACAATTTTAGTAAATCTTTTCACCTGACATTCTCATAAGCAGCCCAGGGATCCATAGTCTAAATATAATTTGAAATATGCCAACGTGGATACAAACCTGCCTTGAAAACATATGGAGAGTAGTTACCTGAGATTTATTATCAAAACAGGAGAATGTATTAAGAGAAGTTTCTTGGAGTTCTTGGATTTGATACCAATCGATACTGTGGTCAGTTTTTAGATGATAAATCATAGCTTGTGGTCTTTGGATTTTCAGGGCTGCAGGCACTGAAACAAAGAGCAAAAGTTCAAATGGATTTTGCCAATTTTAAAACACAGTCTGTAAATGTTTAAAGGATTTTACTAACTACACAAAAACACAAGTTTTTACTCTAACACATGAATAATGTTTCAAAAATGAGCCAGCAACCCTGCACCACTTAATCCTGTGTTGCCCCCATTATGGTTTGGGATGTAGCATTCCAAGAAGGACAGAGAGCACTTGAGTCTGGGGAAGAATAAGGGTCTGGAAACCACTAATTATGAGGAATGACAGAATGACCTGAGGCTTTTGTAATTAAAATGTGATAGAGAATATGAAATCTTCAGTAGTACAGAAAAGGTGATTATGGGATGACTATTCAACTTTTCTTTTTCGCGTGGTGAATAACTAAGCTGCAGACCTTCCAAAGGATGGTATGCAAACCAAAAACATTATCAGGTTGGAAAAATTTAAAAATCTTTAAAGCAGTGCCAGGAATCTCCAGATCACACTTGCTGTAATTTTGCAGACTTGTGCTAGGCTGGTGTCTCTCTTTCCATATCCATTTTTTTACAGGATTTTTCTAACCCATGTGTCGTTGACTGCTTTTGGAAAGAAAAATATTATGGTAGTTGGCTGTTTGGTCTGACACAGTCTGGTCTTCTCAATGTTTCTACACACTTAAAAGAGAATTATTGGGGTGGGGTGCAGTAAGCATGGTACCTTCTGTATGAGGACATACAAAAGAATGTTTTCCCTACTCACCAGGTGATGCTTGCAAAGCAGTAACTTCCCTTGGTGGCAAGGAAAACTCCTATTAGGCAATTGCAGGGAGAAGAACCACTGAAATTAAAGGTTTACATAATGACCTGCTAGAAAAATATGCAGCCTTGCTGCCAGCTTTGAGGGCTTTTGAGAGCAGGTTAGAAAAATAGCTGTCATGAAGAATTGCAAGTATAGCTGCTGCTGCTTTGGAGGGAGAGAAACAGCAAGATTTCTTGAGTGCCTTCAATCCTCTCAGTCTGTGATTAATTTCTCCCTCGGTTTCTGAGAGAATAGATCACAGATAGTGTAATCAAACCCTCAAAGTTTAGGGGATTTTCAGTGAGTTGACAATTGAGTGATGACTCGTCAAACCTGTCTCTGGCCAGCCTCAGATGGCAGCAGTACTGGCAAAGAGCTCAGTTCCTCTTTTGACACCAGAGGGGATATCTGCATTATTGCAAAGTGTGGAGTTGTTTGCTAGAAAGCTGAGTTCAGTAATCTTAGTCTGAGGATGAGAAGTGTTTAGGGCTGAGAAATTCCACAGTCAGATGTGAAGCTGATGTACATCTTTCTATTCTCCTTGAACTGCAGAAAGAATTAGGAGTTTTGTATTATCCATATAATGGAGTGATACAGATAGTAAGACTCTACTCATAAATTCCCATTTTCTCCCAAAATGTGCATCACACATAGATTTAATATTTCAAAATTACTCCAATTAAATTTCTCTCCCTTTATCTGAGGATTTCCTTTCTGCCTATACTTACATTTCAAGCAAGTCAAAGGCAAACAATAACTACGATTGACGATGGATGTCAATGGTTCACACCTGTGTTAACAATTAGAGTACAAAAATATACACTTTAGTTCATTATGGAATCTCAAGGCATAGGAGTGTCAGCAGGAGAATACTTCAGATTAGTTCTGTAGATTCTTAACTGTGCAAATGTGAACTTGCTGTTTGCTTTGAATTTTAATACCCTCGAAAGATTAAATAATATTTCTTCCTTTTGGAAGGCAGAGATTTTATTATAAAACCTGCAGAGGAAATAAACATAGAAATACTCACCTAGGGCCTGCTTTAATTCGCATGAAAGCTGAGACAATAGCTTTTGTTGTCTCTGCTAAAAGTTGGCTTATTGCATAGAGTTTAGTAATTTTCTGAGTCAATTAAAGTGGGACTACTGTGATCCCTTGGGGGGCTTGGCATGAAGATGCAGTTCAGGAGAATATCTTGCTGTTGGGTTTCCACTTGTTCTGCTGAGTTTGGCTGTGTGGAACAGCTACTGATGCAGGTTCATGTCAGGTTTTACATCTCTCCTAAACCATACTTTATCATTTGTTTGCATTTATTTCAATTTTTGTGAATGTGAATCTTGCCTACTGCTGATATAAACTAGGAGGGCATCAGCATTTCTGGGTTTGTTGCGAGACATCTACAGCTGGATGTGTAATCTTAAAAAAACCAAACAAATGACAAAACGACATACAAGCAACCAGAAAAATCCCCAGACAAGCAAACCCAAAAACTCTGTAAAGCCAAACACCTCTAACCCACACAAACCAATAAAACCCCGCTGTTGTGTGCATCTTTGTGTACTATTTGCAAATACTTAGATTTCTCATGCTCGATCCATCTACATATGTAAAATTTTGGAACAAACATGCTCACCTTCTCTTGCTACCCGTACATGTCAAGGCATTCTTAGATAAAAAGCAAAAATAACTTTAAAAGCTTTGCAGGGGGGGCAATTCTGCATGTGCTAGATAATCAGTTCAGTATTTGAAGGCTGATAGTTGAAGGCTTAAATTTAAATTTGTTACCAGAAATGGTATATTTATCCCACAGGTTACTCACAGCAGCTCATAGTTGCAGCTCAGACAATAGTTACAACGTGGTCACTGTGTGATCAGCTTTATGTTCTGTCAGACTGCCCTGTGCTCCATAGCCTGCTTCATTTAGGATTCAAGTTGTCAATCCCATCTCTGTGCACAGGAATGATCACCAGGTACAGTCCTTATTGATGGCCAGAATGACTAGGAGTGACCACTTTGCTGTGAACACTGCAAAAAAGGAACGTCTCGAGGAAGGATGTCAGTGCACAGCTAACTCAGCAGAAGTTACCCTGATGCTGAATATGAAATACAGATGTGATCTGTAAAATTATGTGACAGGAAAAATATTGGAGTACAAAATGTTGTAACACTTGAGAAAGCAAATGGCTGGCCTATCTCTGGGTAGAATATTTCATAAGTTCCTGAATTTCTTGCGCCTTCAAAGAGCTAGACTAAAATATTCCTCTGCTAAAATGAGCTGTCTGTGCAATATTGAAAATACTTGGAAAACATTCTGCAAAGGCAGAGACTGGCTTTAAAAAAATACCTGCAGTTTTACATCTCCTCGAAGATTTGAATTCTGAAGGATTCCAAATTTTCATAAGAGGGACAAACAGGTTTATGCCACTAATGTGAAACACATTGCATATGAAAGTGTAGGTGTTTTGTGGCTGTTTTTTTTTTAAATCAAATTAACTTGGTGCAATACAATGCATGCAGGATTGCATACAGCTGCTCTGTTCTTTACCTGATCCTGGAAAAGTCAGTTCTTCATCAGCTGAGGAGAGAGACAAGATGGTTTTACATTGAAGGAAACTAATGACAAATTAGCAGTATTTTACTAGTGTTTGTCCAGTTCACTTCATCTGACTTTGCATTTGTATTGTGGAGTTCCCGTGGCTTGTGTGCATTTGTATTGTGGAGTTCCCGTGGCTTGTGTTAGAGGTTTAGAGACTAAATAAGAAAGGATAATCTGCTAAAAATCAGTCACCAATAGTCTTTGTAAATAGGTTCTTTTAAGAATAAAAGTTAAATAGTTTATGTTTGCTTATATTTCTGCTATTGCTCGCTGAATGCCTTGGAATTCTTTTTTGTTTATCCCTGCAGTATCTTTCATCTAAAGGGAAAACATAAAAGTAATCTTTTTCTAAACCAGCATGTCAGACACAGAGTGGGTGTGTCCACATGAGTGGGATATATCTGAGCCTGTTCAGGTGTTACAAGCAGAACAATTCACTTACCAGGAGCTCCAATCTGTCACCACTCAGCTGTGACATTTGGTTTGAACCATCCATGTACAGAAATATGTTTTCTCATATTTGAGCTGGTTCATAGTTTTGCAAACTGCTGCAGAGGGTCATGCTGGCATTCACCAGATGACTTGCCAGAAACCTTTAGTACAGGAAAATTCACATGCAGGTCCTTCCAGCTCACCTTTTTTACCCCAGACATTAATAAGCAATACTTTGAGGTGCAAATACCTTTTCTTTTTTGAGGGTTTTTATGAAAGAACAAGGTTTCTGATGGGAATGACTAATGATGGCAATTTGGAGACAGTTATGTAATTGCTTTTTTTGAAATATTTTCACATCGAGTTTTGTGAGCATGGAATTACTATTGGCATATTTTCTGCTTAATAAGTAATTCCTCAAGACATTGCCTAACCAATTAGACAATCAGTTATGCATCTCTTGAGAGTAATAGTAGTATAACTAATGGAAACCTCCAGGTATGATGCTGAAAATGGACTGCCAGCTATTCCTTACTGCTTCTTCAAACTTGCTCGGGGTGGTGGATGCCTTTTTGCTTGCTAAGAGAAGGACAAAATTATTTGATTTATTATTGTTTTTGCCGAAGCACAGCTCATGAACATTCTTATGTAGGAACATAATGGTTTAGACACTTTTGTGGTATGTAACAGTGTGCCTGTCTACCTCTTTTATGCAGCTCTAACAAATTCTTCCTTGTTTGTATACAAAATATTCACATTTTTAAGTTTCCATCTAAAGCAAAAAGGAAATTGGATATAGCATTTCCTTCCACAATCTAAATTAAGGACAGAAAGTTTGCCTGATGAAGTCTAGTTGGAATTTTGACCTGAAATATTCATGAAAATGGGTGCCTGCTTGCCTAGTTCCAGGCCATACTCCCATATGTGGGGATGAAAGGTCAGAGAACTGATCATTGTCTAGGCAGTTAAAAAGAGTATTTCCTACCATTCCATTGAATCTGGAAAGGATTCAACTCTGCAACTGCTGAATCAGTGGTTTACACCCTCTGGCAGTAATTACTGTAGATGCTAAAACACCACTTTGCCAGAAGAATTACTGTTGTCTGGAGAGGCTCAGAACACTAAATTCATGGTGTTGCAAAGGGGTTCTGTTCATCTGTGGGAGTTGTTTCTGGTGAATGATCACCTCCTAAACCCTCTCTTAGCTCCTCACCACCTCGTTGAATGAAGAGCTGGGCCAGATGCCCCCCAGAGATCCCTTTCAACCCACATTTCTTTAAGCTTTTATGATTTCTAAGTGCATGTGCATGCATAAAGCACTTGGAGACTTTAAAAGTGTAAATGGATTTCGGGGCTGAAAAAGATTACAGAAGGAAATGAGACCTTCAGTGTCTTCTGTGAGATGATGTGGAGGGACTTTACTGGTGAGGAACAAGTTCAGCAGTGTTTTCTGTCAGAAAGGCATTTGAGAAGATAATTATGGAAGAGGAACATGAAAATGCTTCAAGGAGAGGATGATATGACTTGACAATGCACAAGGCAACTTTCTATTCTAAGGACAGGATTAATCTCACCACACATTAGAGTAGCCAACTAAAGGTGAAGAGACTTAAGGTAGTTTTCTATTCTCCCTCTTCAATCAATAGGTAGATAATATTTTAAAGGACAACTTGTCCTGTGTTAAAACAGGGGTAAGTAAGGATAGTCACTGATAATGAGATTTGTTAGCATCACAATAATAGTTTCACCTACAAACTTTTTTTTTCCTTAGCGTTGATATCCATGCCATGTGTTGCATTTAATTTAAAATATTTTATAATATTAACCTGATTTCAGTTAAAATGCATTTAAGAATACCACTAATCTAAATTGTAGAAAGAAATTATTCAATGACAGATATGAAGCTGGAAGTCATTGGTAGAATTCTACTCTCTAAGCAAGTCTCACATTTTCTTTTGCCCAGGTAACGTTGGAAAGAGATGATAAATTTGTGTCTAATAGTTTATTTTATATATATTTATAGTCCAGAATTGACACAGAACTTTGGTCATGGCCTCATTAGTGTTGAGAAGAGGGGTAGGGATAATCTCCCTCAACCTGCTGATGAATGTGTTAAAGAAAATGGTAATTGAAGAAAATGGCACTACTGTAATATTTTAGTATTTTAGATAACACTTTCCGATTTTATTTATTCGTTAAGTAAAATGTGCAATTCATTTTTATTCAAGGTTGAATCATTTGGACTTGCACAGCTTTCACTGAAACACATCTCATGATTATCTTGCAGCTAAAAAGACTAATAATGGACAAATGATTAAATCCACAAAGTAATGAGTGCTAAGCATTAAAACAGGTGTATTGTGGATACTACCATATGTTTTGGACAGATCTTCCCTCAAGATTCCTATAAATTTCCTCTGGTATTAAAAAGTGAACTGTCTCTCATCTGTAACAATCTGACATGCTCAGATAACAGATGGCTTGGAAGCCCTTACAGGCTCTTCTCCCTCCATAAAGAAGTGCTAAAAATGAAGTGTATCATCTATTATTTTTCTGAGCGCTTTTTTATCACTTTCTGACTAAACAGAACAGTGATGTATTACAGGGCAGTTGCCCACACCGTGACATTTCCGATGGGATTATCAAAATGCAGCACAATGGGGGCTGAGGTTTCTCAAATGGATGTGACAGGAGTCAGCATTTCCCGAGTGCACTCCCTGTAATCTCAGCACTCAGTAACTCCCTGGGTTTTCTGTGTGCCACCGTGGAGTTCCTGCAACTCCGTGGAATTTAGGCTTCAAATTTCTTAATCTATACAAAGCTGTCTTGGGGACTCCCTCAAATTTTTTGTAGAAAGTGTGTTTTTAAGGCAGCAAGGGTGGCAGGCTGAAGCTTTTGTCTAAGCTGAAGTTCCTTGTACAGGGTGTCCCTCAGCAGCTGCTGTTTTCCTTAAGCACAGCATCTTTAAACTGTGCAAACTGTTATAAAAACCTGGATGGTTTATCAATCTCTATTTGCATCTTGGTCAGGCAACAAGGCAACAGGCATTGTGTTGACTATCAAGAGAAGAGCCTGGAGAGACTAGAAAGCAATAGGATCGCCAGAAATCATTCAGGCTGATACACCAGAAAGTGGAAAAAGTCACTCTTTGAATATTGCTCAGAAGAAGATTCTATCATTCTGGAGGGAAGTTAAGGCCACAAACTACAGGAGGAGAAAATTCCTTCCTTCTTGGATCATTCCTGTGTCTGAATGTATATTGATATCTGACCTCCAGCTTATACAGATTTTCCTGACACAGATCAGATGCATCAGTAATGGAAAATACAGGGAGTATCTTGTGTGATTATTCAAGTGAGCTGCTTACAAGGCAAGCCATGTGCTTTGTGTTTCTCAAATTCCATCTGTTGCTTGGCATTCCAAAATAACAATTTCCTAGCTGTTTTGTGTGAGTATGAAGGAAAGTACCAGTGAACCAGTGTTATAGTTGATACCTCTTTAAAATCCTTTTAAATGCAGTTCAATGAGGAGTAGTGTCCAAACAAAAATCTTTTTGCAGAACCCTATTCAGCTTGAGGTTTTGCTGCATCTTTCAAGGGAGATGTACTTTCTTCTATTTGAGCTTATTCAAAGGAGACTTTTGAGGTATTTTATGGTACAGAGTATTTAATATTGTTTAGTGGAGTGGAGGAGTTGGAGCACACAGGTGACACAAGTACGAAAAACTCACCAAGAACAACTCTGACTGTAAGTTAAAGTCACCTGTGGGCTATTTTAATCTTTCATTTGTCTCCATTTGCTTCTTACAGGATGAAGACTTTTGCACTGAACTAACAGTAATATTATTTTAATTGCTGTTGTCAGCAGGGTAGGTCATTCTAAGAAGAGTCAGACACAAGTTGTTGCCAATTTCTTATGTCAAACTGAGTAGCTTTTATCTTTTAAGCTTTGATTAAAATATAAAAGCACACAAGTAATTATCCCATTTTAAGCTAGAAATTAGTCAAGACATATATAAAGGTCTATAGATATTGCTTCCAAGTGGCCAGTATTATTCCATAATGAAAAATTATTTCAGGTATCTTCTGCTGTTTGGGCTATTTCCTTCTAGGAACAAACTAAACTCTGGCAGCCAAAGAAGTCAGGAAAACACACTTTATTATTATTAAATGAACTACAGCAAAGTAACGCTATAGATTTATATTTAAAGGGAAATATCTTCTTTAATGCATTAAAAGACCACAACAGAGCTGTTCGAAGTCACATGGAAATGTGGTTGTAAAGCACAGAGGAGGAGAAAGCAGTGAGGAGAGCTCTCTGTGAATATTCAGCTGTATCATAAGTAACAGACAGGTTTCTATTAGTGCTGCAACCCAACACCAATTTTACGGAAACACTAAGCTTTCTGATAATGACTCGGATAAACTCATCTGTGACATTGAGGAAATCCTGACTATAACAAAAAAAAAAAAACCCGAATATTGGAGGACCATGTTGATCTACTAAAAGCATAAAATAAGGGTATGAAAAGACAAATTGTTCGTGTGTCCTCCCTTACCTCAGGAATAACTCGGCACCTAATTAATTTTCTGTGTTTTAACAGCCTGAGGAAATACAGTCTTTAATCTCATGTTTTATTCCTGATGCACCATGTACTCTACAGCTACTTTGACAATAAAATTATAGTTCTGCTTAGATGATGAAGTCTTACCGAAATAGCAAATTTTTCAACACTTAAATGTAAAGGTTACCTCTGGAAGTGAAATTATGGAGGGTGTGTATGCTGTTGAAAGATTTTAAGGGAATTGAGACTTTCACTAGGAGAGAGAGAAAGAGGCATTAAGGGATCATTGCTACCCCTTTTTTTCCTATCATAATTCTTTCATTTAAGCATATCCCAAACTGCCATGAACTGTCTTTTCTAAAACTAGCACTTTGAAAAGAATGTGTGTGAGCTCAAGTTTTTCCTGACTTTTTTGTTTGTTTGTTTTGGGATTGTTTGTTTTGGGTTTGTTTGTTTCTTTTATTTGTTTGTTTTGGTTTTAATTTTTTGTGGTTTGTTTGGGTTTTGGATTTTTTTTTTTAAGAAAGGTGTTGTGTTAAAGAAATCAAAATTCTGCAGCAATAGAAAAATTCTTTAACAACGTCAGTTTTTAGATACAATGCCACAATATATTGTCTTCTAAAATCTCTAAAGGTACCTAAAAATCCAAATTTTGTTATCTTTAATTTTTCATGCACACATATCATAATCTATTTGATTTTACAGTTTGGCAAACTGAGAGCATCTATTCTACCCACTATGAGAAATGCATTAGCAGCTGGGGAACCCAGGTCCAAACATGAGGATGTCAAACCTGGGGAACCCAGGTTCCAAACATGAATGCTGTAAATTATTGAAGGAGGGTTGTTTGTGCATTGTGATGGGCTGGCACGGTGTGCATGAACCCATCCATCAACAAATTCTGTCAACGTGAGTTATTCGTGAACTCTAGGCCAATTTCTGCCTGGAATTCTTATTTCATCTGGAATCCTATGGCAAGCAAAATGGTTTCACCTGTTAGGATATCCTTCAACTGGGGACTTTAGGCTGCATCATGTTTTCTCTGTGTGTGTGTGGGGAAAAAAATTTGTAGAAGAAAATCTTTACAAGTTATAATAGTTTTTCTCCAACATGGATAACAGATAATCTAAATTTCATGTTGATTCATCAGAAATTTTTTACCTCCTGTGCTGATTCCCGTTTTGGTTTGGATGCTGGCAGCATGCATGCCAGCTGAGAACTGAGCTCCTGTTCTTGGGTTATTATTCAGGTGGGTGTTTTGCTATTTCCACCATCAGGCTCTGAGTTTGTAGTGTCCTCGTATGCACCAATGGCATCCCAGTGACTGAGCACACTGATAAGTGTTTTGGCTATTTTTTTTTTTTTAATTTATTATCTTTTAGCAATGGAAGAGGCATGAGATGCATTTATTGCAGTTTTTGATTTTTTTCTGTCCTTTTATTAGCCCTCTATTTCACAAGCATCTTTTTGCAAAATCTTTGCTGTTATATAAAAGGAGAAAAAAAAGACAAAAACCAACCAAACCCCGAACAACTGAAAGCGCAATGTTGCAGAGATTCCTAGTTTCTGGAACATTTTCAGAAGAAAACACAATGGCCATAATGTCCACTGCATTGCAACAAGGTAAAGGCACTAAATGATGCTGATGTATGTGCAGCACATGAATTGGAACTGAGACAGGGATCAGAATTCCTTTTTGCAGATTGGCATTATAGCCACCAGAAACCCAGTCAATGATGTCAATAAATGCAGTTCAGAGAGGACAAACCCTAGTGATAAATCAACTCCTAGCTGATTGAGAAGCTCACTGTGACAGCCCTGCTGCTCGCAAGGTCTGATGATAAAGGTAGCTTTGGCACTGCAGTGTAGATTACTGAATTTCAGGGAATTTTTGACATGGTCTATAACAAGGGGAATAAGGAATTACTCTGCACCCACCTGGGATTTGGTGCCTCCAGTTATGCCACCTTTTTTCTTGGGTTTTGACAGAGGGCAAAAGGGAGAGGAGTCAGAGGGAAGACTCATGCCAAAGGGGGGAGTCAGACTGAAGTACCATGTGGCAAAGTGAATAAACAAAACCCTTCAAAAGTTTTTTGCCCTCATGGCATTTTCCTTGATCTTGTCCAAAATTAAGGGGGACAAACTCCAGTGCAGAATTCAGAGAAATCATAGTAAATGTTTGGGAGGTGAGGCAGAATTTACACCAGTATAAATGACAGTGCTCTGTATAAAACGTTTTGTTTGTTTTATCTGTCCTTATTCTCTTGTGGCATTCCCTCCCTATAAGTCTTACCCATCACTCACTGAAATGATCCTTTACAGTGGGAACTGAAAAAAGCACATTAGGGAAGTGAACACGCAGCAGGTTACTTTATGAAATTAGTTATTCAAGGGAATGTGAGGCACAAAGCCAGCCTAGTAAAACAATCAGGATTATGAGCAAATTATTTCCTGGGAGAAGAAGGATTAAAGTTTGGCTCAAAGAAAGTAAGATCTTCTCACAGCAGCAAAAAGTAAGAAATGTTACACCTTCTGCTTATAGTTCTCTGAATATAAAAGCAGAAGTTAATGCATGGGAGCTAGTGTACATCACAGGGTGGTTTATTATATCCTTCTTTATTGCTGTAAATTAAAATATAAGTGGGGTAGGAACTGAAGTGTAGATGTGACCTCTCATTTTCATCTCTGCAAGAACGGGAATTTCTTCTGTAATGCTTTCACCCTCACTAGAAAACACAGTGCTAAGTGCTTACATTCACATATATATGTATGGTTTTCTGTTGTGGAAGTGTTTATAAATGCCTGAGTCCATGCACTGCGGGAGGAGAGCCATAAATATCAGGAATAGAGAATACAAATTCCTTCTGCTGGAGCTGCTCCTTCCCACGCCAGGGCTTGCTCCCTGCAGAGGAGCTGTCAGGGCTTTGCTGGCAGTGCTCTTGTTTCCTCTCGACATGCACACACTCAGGGCCATTGTCAGCACAGCTTCTGAAGAGGATCACTAGTCAAAATTACCCCCTTCCTTTTGTTTTTATAGACGACTGAACATAGGTAGAGCTTCCTCTGTTCTTGTGGAGTTCAGCATTTTCCTATGAATGTTAACCTTCCCTGGCAAAGGCTATGAAAAATCCTTTAAATAGGGGATTTCAGGGTTTTCTTGTCTTTGCTGTAGAAAGAGAGCTGGCAGGATTCAGGCCCAAAGGACAGGCAAGGATACCTGTCTTTTATCTTCATACATACATAAATGTCATGTATTAAGATAAAAGAAGGGGAAAAGCTCTGGATGACATTGTGAGGGAAACTGATCTCTTCACACTGCTGCTGGCCTGCATTAGATGAAGTTTGACGTTCCGAAGCACTTGTCTCAGGTTAACAATGCTCTGCTTGGAAGGATTGACACTTAGCCCTGCTGCTCACAAACCTAAGCTGTGCTGCTGCTTTGAAGTTAGCTGTGCGAGATTCTTGTTTCAGAGTCATCACTGTGTAGGCAACAAGCAGCACTAAAGTCCCACCAATCCAAGCTCTAAGGCAGGTAGAACATTTTTCTTCTAATTTCTTAATTTTCTTTTCGTTCCATAAGTGTTGGGGATCACTAAACTGGCCCTGATCACCACTGTGAAGTCCAGTTTAATGTTAGAGATATCTTCTGTGTCCAGTAGCAGAGTGATATTAGGGAATCAGCCTTGTGATCACAATCACCCAACCCAGATCTGCTCACAGGGCAGTGGCAGCCTCTTGTGTGGTGTCAAACGGGATGTCAAACCCTGTTAGGTCAAATTGTGATGAAGATTTTGCAGGGCTGGGTCATGTTCTGTTTGACAAAATGACATCTAGCAGAGCTGTTACCTCAATTACTGTGTGAGGTGTCCTGCTCAGCCCATGTGCTGGGCAGTACAAACAGCAGTGGCAAATGTTTTTACTCACAGTGAGGTTGTTGGTCACCTGAATGAACCCAGAAAAAAGTACCATTTTAAATTTTGCATGGAAGGAACCTGTATTCTTCTTATGCAGTTGTATCTTACATGATGTTTAGTAATTCTGTTCTAACTGGGAGGTTGTACTTGCTGAGATTCCAATATCATATCCTCTTCCCATCTTAGAAGAGTGCCAAATGTGTGAATACATAGGCTGTGTCTTATTACATGTTATTTTTTGGCAAAATAAATTAAAAAAAAATTAAATGAAAATCCTAAACTTCAATTATATTTGCTAGCCCCACTATCTGGCTTCCAAACTTAAAATAATGGCTTCACCCAGATGTCTTGTTGTCCAGACCCATTCAAGTCATGACACTGGGAATGAGAAAAACTGAACAGCTTTGGCAAAAAAAGGTTGCTTTTGAGTCTCCAAAAGGTGGTCTCTTGCATATGGGATGATTCAAAATAAAAAAGTGTGTTCTGGGACAGCATTTTCTGGGAGGTTTGCACTGTGTTGCAACCTTGGATGCAGCAGGATGGTTCAGCTGCAAAGGGATGGTTCAGATGCAAAGCACTAGGATGGTTCAGCTGCAAAAGGGATCCTCCTCAAAGGGGAACTTTTAGACCTCATTAGATAATCATATTGCTTTGTAAGTGTCTTTCAACCATGATGTAATAGAATATGAAGTTCGTGCAGCAAAGGAAGTAGAAAAATGATGACATAATAGTTGGAGTGTTCCAAAGTTGCATGAAGGGACAGACAAGTAGAGGTCAACTCCTGGGAGAAGTTTCTGCTTGAAAAATATGAATAGTTTCATATTTCAAAGGATTTCAAAAATGGAGGGGGAGATGAAAGAGTCAAGATTAACCCTTAGTTAAATTTGTTTCTTCTCACTGGGATCACATAAGTAAAAATTTGTAGCAATAGTGCCTTTTCCACCTTTTTTCATTGTGATGCTGGAGCAGCATCGATTAGCTCCTCATAGTTTAATACCTGACCTGGCACCTAGCCAGCAGTTAACACAGAATATTTTGTCACTTCACCTGTTGTGAACATTTTAATAAATGTCAATTGAATCCCACATAAAAAGCCACAATTTGAAGAGGGAAATGAGAGAGCAATGTTTGAAGACTTGTCCTCCTGCATCAGAGCAGAGCTTCCATCAGCCTTAGTGGTGAAATCTCACATCTCTCCGCTGACACAACTTCAGGCCATTCCCTCAGTCCTGTCACTGTCACCACAGAGCACAGATCAGTGTCTGCCCCTCCTCTTCCCCTCGGGATGAAGTTGTAACTGCAGTGAGGTCTCCCCTCAGTCTCCTCCAGCTGAACAGACCAAATGCCCTCAGCCACTCCTCCTGCAGCTTCCCCTCAATGCCCTTGCAGACATATAGATATGGTCCATATAGAAATACACCCTTACATATAGACTGAATGGATTTACTGTCCTGCTGCAGGAATTCCTCCTTTATCTCCATCTGCCAGTGAGTTTGGATTTGGTGTTCATTGACACTGCCTGAAGTGCCTGGAAATGCAACAATCATACTGATTTTGTCTAAAATTTTGTTTGTAAAGTGACTGTTCTTTCTGTCCCCATCAGTAAGAAATCTCAGTAACAATCTCACATGCAAAACCTCCTTTTTTGTCTTCTCCCTCTACCCAAAAATCACAATTCTTTTTAATTTTTTTTTTAAAGTAAGACTTGACTATCCATGGCTAACATAAAATTAAGAGAGTGACTGCCACTTAATGATTTTATGAGTGGTTTCCTACCAGTGTAATAATTAATTATCACTTTTTTCTTTTAGTGCAATTAATTATATATGTCAGCTTAAACCAGTGCATTTCCATAGCTGCATGTTGGGAAGCAGTGATGGTTAAAAGGACAGGGATACCACATCCTTTTCCTGTGACTTATAAGTGGAACGTGCAGGTTTGAATTGCACTCACCTCTCCTTTTCTGGAACAGTTTTCCATTTAAAAACATTCCTCTACAATGTTAGAGGCCCTGACTACGAAAAACTCAATGCTGAAAATGTTGGGACCTTACTTCCTAGTGGGAAAAAACTATAAAATATAACCAAATGCTCTGGGAATAGTGGATGATTTAGATTCCTTCAAGCTTGTGACAAAATCACAAAGAAGGATTTGGCACTGCCAGTGTTTCAAGCATTTAATATCAAATACTCATAAACCTGTTAAAACTGAAATTGCATCCCTAACTACCAAATACATCTCATCAGATTCTTTCACTCCCAACACAAATGTGAAAAGTTGCCAGTTAGAGCACTTTACTGCCCTGTTTACTGATAGGCAGTCTTTATGAATTTACCCCAGGAGAGTAAAAGACTTTTGACTTTTCCAGTGCTGCATCGGCTTCTACCTTCTACTGCATACAAATACTTTTCTCGATGCTTTATTATGAGCTGAACTGCTTTAAAAGTCACCATCACTTTCATATGGGTAACAGTGCTGAATGATTAAATCCCATTGTCTGCACTTTCTATAAAAATCATTAAAGTGGAAAAGAGCTACCTCCAAATTTAAATTCTGTCTTCAAGGTCATTACCATTTTACCTTGTCTGCCTTGTCAGACACACACTGGTGTATTCTCTAATGGTAGAAAAATATATCCAATTTTCAATTAAAAAAACAAAGCAATACAATCTCTGTCAAGTCAGAAAATGGGAAAATATCCATCAGCACATTGCTTTCACAGCCTTTAGCTTTCATGCCAATGACCCATAAAGCTGTTTTTGAAGAACAGTCTGATTCTGCATCCTTCAGCAGAATAATCCCAAAACCAGAACATGAAATGCAGGGAGGCATATGTTACTTTAAACTCTAATTGTTCACCTGCTCTTTATACTCATTACTGATCCTGAGTGCTGATTGTAGTGATATCAATGAGATTTTAATAGTTTTGATGGGTAATATCTGATTCAGCACTTAAAATGAAATGATACCGTGTATTAGCTGGCATGCACCAGCAGCTGATTTTTTTCTAGCATTAAATATGGATTTAATAAAGTAAAGAAAAATAAAACAATCCAATGCCCTCACACACCAACTCTGTTTCTGTAGAAAATTGCTGGAGCATGTTCAGTGGAATTGGTCTATCTGAGGGTGAGAAATATCCTTTGTCAGTCTGGCAGAGTAATCAATCAAGACCCAAAGTGTCCTGTGCAGATGCTCAGTACAACAGCACTAGCTGAATATAATTAGATAAACCATATATCCAGTTTGCTTGTACCTACAGGAACAGCCTGAGGGAACTCACTCTAACAAGGCCTTTACCATCTTGTTCTATCTCTTAAATTCAAAGAAATATCACGAGGAGAAGCTGAGCTATCCAACTGGTAATACAAAATGAAAATTAAAAAAAAAAAAAGAAAGAAAAAAGGCCACCTTTAAATTTATCTCAAAACTTAGCTGGTATATGTGCACACATTCAAACACTTATACAATTGTTTAATGAAATAAAATTCTATATGCTTGCTAAGGTCAGTGTTTTCTGCAAAGGAAAATTCTGACCTCTAGTATCTCAACAGGCATAAAAGAAAGCATAACCCTTGAAATGAATTACAGCTGTTGTAAAAGCGAAGTAATTGGTGAATAGCAAGTGGTGACAGAGAGCATTGAAGATGTACTTAAGATGTCTGAAAATCTGAGAGAATAAAACCCAGAATTATTGCTGGTGTGACTCTCCTGCCTTAGCATGACTCTTTATTTTTCAAATAACTTTCTCCAGGTGTTCAAACTCTTCCTGTAAATTACAAAATGTCCTTACCTGTATGGTTATATGCTTAAGGAATGATCCACAAAATGATTTATGCTTCCTAAAGCATTTTCAGTAGAGCTCCTTTCAAACACACACAGATTGACCTACCTTTCCTCCATCAAAATTCTTGGGAATTTTGCCATCATTTCAACAGCAAAGGTCTTACACTTCCTGTCAAAAGAAAGGAGACTCAGACAAGTGCTGATAACTCAGAAATACTCCAATTCTGAATTCATATGCATTTTTTCACTACTGAATTTCTGATCAGTATATCTGTGGCCCATAATGCCCAGTGTACGGAACTCGCAGCCCAGTGATTGTTGAATTCTATGCCCAATTCTTCTTCACCTTTCTCAGCACCTTTGGGCATGATCAGGTCATGAACTCAGGAGCAGGTGAATTTTTCCTTTAATCCAGTCCTTTCTGCTTGGCATATCATGGCTACAGGAAGGAAATATCTGTTTTCTCTACAAGTCTCTAACATCTTCTTCAATCTACATAGTTTATCTCTCACTATCAGTTGTTGTGAGTTTAATCATCTGGAATGGACTTAGTGTGGTGAGGAATGTTTGAATTTAAATCACTCCACAGACATCTCTACAAGTAGTATGACAGCAGGAAAGATAATTTCACCTCTGGCTGTGTTGGTTCCCCTAATCTGACCAAAAACCCAATAATGCTGATATGCCCCACAGAGATACTCCTTGCTTGCAAGAATAAGTTTTTAGAAGATTTATTGTGTACAGATTTCATGAGACAATAACTAGACTGGTAGTTGAGGGGTTTGTTATTTATTCTTTTTTAATTTCAATCTCAGGTAGCAAAAGCATGTGAAAGAATAGAACCTTACTCTATAACACAGCTTCTTAAACGTCATTATTTGATTCAGACTAAAGTGATTATTTCCTATTGGCTACATTTTCGTGTGGGTACGTCTGGATTTTTGTTTGTTTGTTTTATTGGGGTTTTTCGTGAGTTATTTATTCATTTCTCTTGGGATTCAGCATTTGTTTGTTGGAATGTGGAGATGGTTGGGTTGTGGTGATTCTTTGTATTCGGATTTCTTCTGTAAGACATGTTCCTTTTGATATTCTATGAAAAAGGTGCTACACAGCAAATTTGCTGCAATGACTTTCAAATTGTAGTGAGGACTTACAACAGTTTTAACCAGCTGGTTATTTAAAATGCCATTTCACATTCAGCTACCAGAGTTAAAACAGAAATGAACAGGGTTATTTCTGGAGTGGTTGCAGAGCAGCTGAGAACACACCTGGCCCAGTCTGCAAAGGAGTCTAAATATTCCCAGACATCAACCAGCTGTGGCTCCTTTCTGTCATTATGCCTTTTTACAGATCTGCTGCTCATAGCAGGACCTGTTTCTGCTTAATTCAAGACCTGACTTACCTGTTGACAGTATTGAATTGGAGCCGTTGTGATATTCACAAAATGCTGAAGTTCTTTGAAGTCTGCGTGCATGGAAGGATTTTTTCCTTCCTTTTTTTCTTTTTCTGCCAGATGAGTATATTGGTACTTGTTTATTGTCAGATTTATCTTCCCATTTTTACGGTCTCCCTTCCCAACTGCATACTATTATCACCTCTTTATGCTAATGCTCTCCCTAGCTGCCTGTATTATCACCCCTCCATTTATCTCCTTACCTCGTGTGATCTACAGTGCTCATTAGCTTCCTATGCTCAGATCACTTTTTACCTCCTCAGCACGCCAGATGACCCTTTTATCACCCGGCTGTGTTTCACAGTCAGCCCAGATAATGCTTCATACTTCCTCACTGCTCCTTCGCTTTTATTTTTGTGCCGTTTATTACCTCTTGCCATTCATTTTTCCCCAACAAGGCTTGTTTTAATGCTCACCCAATTACTCCAGGTTTTTTGCTTAGTACTAGACCAGTTGTCTTCGTTGCCTGTGCGGTACTTTATTGATTTCCATGGTTCAATATATCAGAGGACATAATTCCTAGCAAATTTCTTTCTCCATCAAGTTTATTCAATCCACCCTCTTCCCACCAGACTTCATATTCACGAGGCCAGCAGTACATTAACTGCTTAACTCATTGATTCTTGCACCTTACAAAGTGCTTCTTCCATAACCTTACACATTCTGCCTGAATTCAGCCAACTTGTAATTCCTGCTCCGGATATGGCTACTTAGAGCACTTCTTTAATGTGTATTTTAGACAATTTATATGCCTCACTTGATACTTTTTCAGCCACCACATAAAACGTTTTCAGCTCATTGGCTCCAAGGTACTTAAACTTGTATTTTCCAAAGCTCCTTTCAGGTTTTATGATTGCTCAAGTTAAATAATGAATTTTTTAAAAAAGAGGAGAGTTGTTGTTGTTGTTTTATCGTAAAGATCTTTTCATTAACAACACAACTTTGGGGAGCTGGGAGACTTGTAGGCTTTTATCTGTGAATCTTTATCAAAAAGAAGCTTTCTTTGGTTGCATGTAAACCCCCTTTAGTCTCCTGGGGGTTTTGATAAGGTAACTCTCTGATATCTGTAAATTTAATATTCCAAATAAAGTTCCAACTGTCATGTTCAAAAAAACCCGGATATTGCACAAAACCCCATAATCTATATAATATGATATGATGACAGAATAAATGGGAAAGAGGATAAATTAAAGGCATTTTTGGATCAGCAGATCAGTTATTGAGCCATGAATTTTACATACTTCATGGGTTATAGAAGTATGAAGAACAATCTCAGGAATGGATAGTGTGGCTATAGTTGTCCTGTTATTTTAAAATATTTCCAAAGTAGTTGAAGTTTTCCCAGTTCTGGACTATGCAGGAATGTAGTAATTGCCATACTATTCTTGGGAGCTTATCTTTTTATAACTACCCTAAAATGTATTTTGAATCTTTTTGTTTTAAGAGTTCTTTCATGTTTGATCAGCCTCCTGGGTTTGGCAAACTACTGTGATTACAGAAAGGACATGGTTTAGCCAATTCATAATTTTACTGAAGAATAAATAAGTTCTGCAGCACAAGAGAGTCCAGCAGTGGAAAAAAGTATTAACTAAATGGCTCCAAATTGAAGATAATTCCTTTCAATTTCAAACTTTTGACTGTGCACACACAAGAGAGTCCAGTCACAAATCGATTCAAATATGTCTCATTCCTCTCACAAAGTACAATTGAACAGATGGAAAATTCTTGTTACAAAGCTTATATGAGGCTAAATCCCATTAGGGCTGGACTATGTGGTTGCAGATATTTTTATAGTGTCCTATAATCTGTACAGAGGCAGACAAACAGGGACCAAGATGGGTCCTTGAGAATTTTCATAGCAATTTGTTCACCATCTCTTCCTGTCAGACAGGCGACTCGTGGAGTTTTCTGGTCATCTTCATCATTAGTTGCCTGAAATATGTTGCAGTTGTCTAATAGAGAAGCATTTGATTCTGTTATTGTGGTGGTTAGGTGGAGAGCTTTTAAAACCTCATCAAAGTTCATCAAAGGGGATAAAGGGTTTGAAACCCTCGTTTTGATGCCAGCAATGAAGCATAGCCAAGATGACTGCAGAGAGCAATTGCAGTCCAGAGGTGTATTACCACTGGGGAAGCAGGAATCAGAATCTTTCAAAATTCTATAAATATTGCATTGAATTTGTGCTTAGAAGCACTGTTGGCACTCTTACAGGATGCACTTACAGGCTGCCCTCAGTGGTAGAGACCAGCCTAACCTTGAGGCTATTTTGGTTCCAAGCTAGACTCTAGTCCTGAAGACTTCTATTTCAGGGTAACAGGGAGGGAATCAAACCTGGTTTTGAAAATGCCAGTGTTTTTATCAGCCAAGAAGGCAACCCCCTTCATCTGAAGGAAACAGCTAAATCATCTTTAGTAATTTTTGATATTACTGCCATCAGAGCTGAGATGATCTTCTGGGCATTGTAGATGACCTCATGAGTGTTGCTGTCCAGAGGAGGGATAAAAGCAAACCTCGTGTTCGGGTTCTGTCTGCTTTCCCCATCAGATATGTCAAGAAAGGGTTGTGGTACCACACTAGAAACTTGCTAATTTCTTTCTGGAAGGACAAACATATGCAGAAACTATGAAATCACATGTGCATCACTCTCTATTGCAGGGGAAACTTGAGGTATTTCTTCCCTTCTCCATCTGGTGATGAGTAGCAGCAGTTCAGTCTATTTGGTCAGGAAACTGAATGCAAAACTTAAAATCTAACATAGACATGATGTCAACTTCTTACATATTTCCCTATGCAGAGAAAATAGAAAAGAGAACATCTGCTATCGCAAATCTTTGATTTTCCCATCAGCCACAGTCTTTCTGAAATTAAAGGTGAAAGTCACAGAAGGGAGGTGCTTTGCATAAACTGGGTTTTCTTTGCCCCATTGAAATAAATGCAGGTCATGGTTAATGAAGTGCATGTTTGTATATGGCTGAAAATCACTGCAAAATCCTATTTCACTCATACATATTATTTGATTTCTCACATTAGCCATGGATTAATAAGTACCTGTGGGACTGCTCTTGTAGACAAAGGTTCATAAATCAAAGCAGAAATTCAAATGTGTTTTGATCCCTGTTGTTTCTCCCAGTACATACATATATTTCCTTCAGAAGTCTTCCACGTACAACAGCATTAAAGAATTTCAGTTAATGTTACATATTTGAGTATCAAATGTGCGAATAGCAGGCCTACTTCTTATCGCCATGTAAAATACATTAAGGATCAGATGGAAATAAATGGAAATTGATCTTGATAGAAACTTTGATTTTTTTATACAGCTAGTTGTAATAAGGACAACTTTTTACGGGAAGGGTCCAATGTGATAATTCACAGGTCAATGTACAGGCTATGAAGTGTTAGAACCTGCTCCAGCTTTGCTCTCATACTCTTATTGAATATTCAATATTGTTGAATATTTTTATTGATAGATGCTGAGATTCACAGCTCAGTTAGAGGACATGTAGCTGTATTAGAGATCTGTGGAGCTCTGACAACATTGGTCAAGGGAGTGAGGAAAAAATAGTTTATTCATGTGCCATTCAACCTTTAACCTCTTTCGAACTTTCTGATTTAAAGATCAGCATCTTGTACCTGTTGCCATGCTGTTCTCATTGATAGGAATCAATCCTCTGGGTGTGCAGAGATTCTGGAGCTCATTTCCTCACCTATGGGCAATGTTCTCAGGCCTGGGGGCAAAAAAACAACTATGTGCTGCATCAACACCACTATCAAAAGCAGGGAAAATAAAATTATTTGCTTCCAAGCACACTGGTATGAAGATGAATTGCCACTCTGCCAAAGGCTTCTCAAAATGATGCTGCAACTCCAGCCAACCTGTGCCATTTGAATCTTTTCCCTGTCTTATTGTTCTGCTGACTTTCCTAAACCTTTTCTTTCCCCCAAGTTATGTCACTGGTGACCCTGTAGTTTTATGGAGGTTGTATAATGCATGTTGTACACAACAGAAATCCATTTGGTATGTGACAAAGATATTGTAGAACAACACCCAAATGGAGTGGAATTTTTCCAGTGTGCTCTTCTGAATTTTAACTCTGCTCCCATGGAAGCACAGGGAACATTTGCCTTCAGCATTAAAGAGGTTAGAACAGATAAAAACAAGTGAGTTGTTTTAATAATTAGGCAGCTGATTTTTCCAAGTGTTCTAAATTCAGTTTAGACTGCTATGTGGAGGAAAATATATGAATAACCAAAAACCTTAAAGAAGGGTACTCATTAAAAAAATCAAAAGCTAAGCATGCATGAATACATCCTACAAGCCAAGTTTTTTTAAGTATAACATTGTGTAATGGTGCAACACATATGCATAAAATGATACCACTTCATCACCCCCACATTTTTTTAAATTAAATAAATCAGTGCTCTATTTGAAAAGTCTGTATAGCACAAGTAAACACATGCAAATCAGGTTTCTTGCATGCCATAAAATACCTCTTATTTGGACCTTTTCACAAGAGGTGATACATATAATATCCCAGGGATGTAGAGAAATATTTGTATCCCTTTTGTACAGAAAACTGCCTGAGGTGTGGAACAGCCCGAGGCCAACTCTGGAGCACTCTAACAGAAAGTCCAAACCTGCAGATTGGCTATGTTTAGCTTCAAACATGTTGTTTATTTCATAAACCTGAAAATTCAAATAACTGGTAAAGGTTTTCTGTTTGTTTTCAAAACTGCCTGTCCTGAGAAGTGAGTTGACAAGTCTCACTAGATTTCTAGGTGAGATGGCACCTCAGCCCTGTGAGGTATTGGCATGGCTTTACACAGCATCACAACAAACTCTTTTTAGAAAGGAAACCTCTCCTGGCTGCCATCTCTGAGACAGAAAAACAAAAAAGTCTCCCACTGTGCTTCGTGGTTGGTTATTTCTAGCTGACTTTTTTAACTGCTAGAATATTTTTTTATTCTTATTTCTGAGGGGACTGATTTTCCTCGTAGAGGTTTTAGTCGTGGCCCTGCAGCCTGGTTTCTTAGTTACCTCTTTCACCTGGAACCAACCTACTGAAATGTAGATATTAATACATGTGACAGATGTAAAATTAGTCTAACCCCATGAGAAACAAACTGTGGCAAAAGAGGAAGGCGAGCTTTGGTAATTTCTCCCTGCCTGTCCTCTTTGTTCTCTTCTCCATGCTAGGGAGGTCTCTGACCACATTTCACCCAGGTGAGCAGGAATGTCTTCAGTGCCTGATGTCAAACTGAGGTCCTCCAGTTTACAGGCAGAGCAGTGCAGCAGAGCCACGCAGTATCAGATAGATTTAGAAATGGAAACATAGCCGTGTTTCACAAAAGTGCAGCAGATTCAAGTATATTTTCCATCCTTTAAATTTTCCAAGGACCCTCGAGCTCTGGGAAGCTGATCACATACAACTCTTTAAAATAAACCTCCTTACCCTCTGACAAGCTTGATTTGTGTTTCAGAAAGAGGATTTACCCGTTATTATTCATTCGCATCACCTCACAGCCATCAGGCGATAAAGGGCTTTTGAAATTGACCCAGACATGCTTTGAGCTGACAACTCGAGGTTAAAGTCTGCTTATACTACTCACAATTCCCCTCCATTAGTGGGATTGTTTGCAATACAATCAGCAGGGATTAATTAATACCTGTTCAGGCCAGGGCACACACACAGAACACAAGGAGTTCAGGAGTGAGTTCATACACGGATGAAAATAATCGGGATTTTGTTCACAATGCTCACTTATTTGACCCTTTAAACTAACAGGCTTTTAGTTTCACTGGGACTTGTAAATCGACATTGAATGGGATTCCCAGTGAGCTTTACATTCCTTGGCAGGTAACCAGATGATGTGCTCACTCTGTGTCTGGTAAACCCATTTCCACACTACATTAGGAATTTATCAAAGCAAGTCGAATCTCTTCTCTACAAAAATGAAGGAATCTGGAGAGAATTTTGTGTCTGCTCCTTTAGTTCTACTTCTGTCTCTCATTAGGATTTATAATTTGGCAGAGTGTTTCCTAGAACAGGTATTAAATCCCCAATGTGACTTCATTCATCATTATATATACATATGTATATATATATGTTTCCTTTTTTTTCCCTTGAAACAATGACGATGGAATCACTGTACTATAGAGCTCAAGTAAATTGAAGCACTAAATTGCCATATGTGTAATTCAAAGCTATATGTCACATCCCTGAAAACTAATCTCAAACTACCCTCAGATCATTGTCCGAAACAGAACTTTATGGCTTCACATTTTCTTCTGAAAGCAGCTCTATTCTGTATTACAGGAAATGGTGACAAAGTAAGATTTATTATTCATATCTTAATAGATTTTCGGCTTTTTCAAAGTCTTTTAAATGACATTACTTTAATACAGTATTTTCAGAAAGAAAAGAAAAGAAAGGTAACCTACACATGGGTTAGTAAATGTGCTTTTTAAAAGCAGGCTTTGCCAGCATTTGTTGCAATTTCAAATACTTGGCCATTTCCGTAGTATTTTCTTGACTAGAAAATTACTATGTGCATTTTAAATATGCCTGTACATCTTGCATGGAAAAGGTGTTTCTGACTTACCATCTCTCAGTGTTCAGAATTTTCCAGAGAATGAGCAAATATTTCAAGAAGTGTGTGGTTGTTTTTTTTATCTGCATGTGTGAGAGCACATTTGTGTGCGAAGCTGAATGTTTTGTTTTCTTTGGTTTTGTTTCAAGGGAAACAGAGTTGTGAGAGTAGACAAGAGGGAATTTGATCATTGAGTCTCTCAGTGACTGACAGAGGGTAGGTGGAGATTAGAAATTCTTCCCTGTGAGGGTGGAAAGGCCCTGGCACAGGTTGCCCAGAGAAGCTGTGGCTGCCCCTGGATCCCTGGAAATGTCCAAGGTCAGGCTGGACAGGGCTTGGAGAAACCTGGAAGGGTAAAGTTCCAACTCAAACCATTCCGAGATTCTATGAACAGTAAAATTATCAAAACCAATGCAAGTATCCTCCAAATCTCCAGCAGAGTAGCCACATTTTCTCATTTCTCTGTGGAAGGAAGAAGGGATTTGAAAGGACAGATTGGTAAGGAAATAGGGAAAAGCCTTACAAGACAGGGTTTGTAGATCCCATCATTGCAAAGAATCCTTCAGATTTTGAATTGCTCCACCCCATCCTGCCCTGCCCCAGAAGTGGCTTCCATTCCACACATTCAATTTTTCTTAGTGTTTTAGGTTTGTTTTTTTTAAGGATCTGAAATTGCTGCACAAGAAATGCTGTGTTTGCATTGCTGTCCTAAGGAAGTGCTTATTTCACTAATGCTTGATAATATTCTATAAAGAATTTCTAAACAGTTAATACATAATGAATAACTTAGAGAAGTTTGCTGAATGTATTACTACAATCTCAGCAGGCAATTCATGAATTCTGGATTGTGCTCCATAGCAATTAAGGGTTCTTATATTTTAGAGACGTCTATTCTCTAATTAAACCTATATCAATTATATGAAATTATAAAATATGTATGGATATGTGAAAAAGTGTGTTACACAGTTATTTGGGCTCTGGTAGGGTTTCTATGACAGAAGTAGAGGGTACTGACAGAAGGACTTTGTGGCAAGGAAATGATTAGCACTGCTTTGAAATGCTCTGAAATGTAGGGCCTTAATTCCTCCATCTTTTTATTCTTTTTTTCCCCTGGCTTTGACAATCTGGCCCCTGCTTCAGGCAAAGATCAGATTTATGGCAGAAGCAAATGCTGTATTACAAACTGCAGGAAAAGTTTGCCTTTTCCATCTTAAAGCATTAAATCAGGCTCTTTTGGTTTTTCTAAATCCTTACAGTTCCAAAATCTGTTCTCTTCTACTACTTTTCTTCACCTTTAAGCCATGTTTTACCCATTTTCTTCTTTTGAGCTGTATCTTTTTTTTTTCCATTTTTAATTTAGGCTTTTTTTAAATAATTTTTTTTATTCTCTGCCTTGTCTTCTTGCCTTGGTGGCTTTGTTTTGTGGCTTAAACCTTCTCAGTGATCTTCCTTCATAGCTCAGATTTTTCTGAAGGGGCTGATTTGTCATTGGTAGAACGAAAGCATGCTCAGCCCTCAGTGTTAAAACAGCAAACCTGAGAAGAATACCATGGTTTTGAGTTAGCAATGCTGCCAAGTACCTCTTCTATGCACTATTACTCAACTGACAAGCATTACACAGCTGGAAGTGATTGAGAAGTAAAATTTACATTGTACAGCACAATTGTTCATTGCTTCTTCCAACGTTACTGGTACAGATATGAGATCTTGAAAACTGTGGAAGCTACAAAGTTTATTGCAGTGGAATCTAGCTGCCCTTAATGATCACCTTGAAGGAGGGGGACTCCACAATCTCCATCCTATAGTTGGATCTTTCATGTAATGCACATTCTTACGTAATGACTACTACTTGTGAGGTCTTTTAAATACGTATACTTATCACAAAAGAAACAATAAATCTTTAAATGTTACTGATTTGGTGCAGTTCTCCAATATTTTCTTTTTAGTACGCTGTAAAGGAGTCCTTCAAAATAATATATTTCAAGTACAGCATTCATTGTTGTAAGCAGATTTTTCAGATCTGAACTTAGTTCTCGTTTATCCTGTCGGCTGCTTGTTTTCTTTGTTGCCCAGGATATTGCCTGTACAAGTAAATGTGTCAATGTACTTCACTGAAGAAAATCTGTGATGAGATGCTAAAAATGTCCTTTCCAGACAGACTGTTAGACACACTAAGTATTGCATATATTGTGAGTTATTCTTGCACAACTAATGAGTGAGCCACTCTTCCTTTTGTATGTAATGTAGATAACAGTTCTCTACTTTTCCTGTAGAGAAGTTTCTATATGAGCTTTGAATTTGGAAAAGATCCTGCCTTTTAAAAGATGCTGTACTTTTTTAGTTGGCAGCAAAATTGGCCTCAATTTTAAGCCTCTTCTCTGCAAAATAGGTTAAGATTTTCTTTACATCCAAATGCTCCTTTCCTGGAGGAGACCAGGCATTGTGTATTACCTCGGCTATTTAGCTGACATCAACTCTGCCACCTTTCCTGATCTCCTGGCTTTAAATTCATCAGGGTTAAGAAATGTCTTACCTCTTTTAAGGATTTACCTTTGAGAAGATATTTCAGTGTAGGCACACACTTCTTTTAGAAAAGAGCTCTATTGTCAAGCACAGGGTGAGTTCATTAAGTTTTCTTATTTATTATCTTTTCCTGTTTCTTATATATTCCTTCAACCTGAAGTTTTTATACTCAGACTCTTCCAGTAAACATTTAGTTATCTCTCTCTGCCTTTACATAACTTTCTTCCATCTCATAATTCTTATTTACTACTTTCAATAATTACATTCTGAATTGAAGATTCAGTGTTTGAGATGAGGAAAATAAAGCCTTATTTCATAGAAAATAAGTTGGCACTTTTTTGTTTGGTTCGGTTTGGTTTTTCTTTCCTGATTTAAATCCATCTGGTCAATACAGACTGAAAATTAAACTCAGGGTTTAATGCTGGGTTTCTGCTCTGAACAGCAGAGCTACAAATAATGGAACAAACAAGACAGAAGGAGAGGAAAAAACCTCTCCATTATTTTTTGTAGATACATCATAGTAGTTTTTTTCTACATGATGAAATGTAATTAATACAATATTAGCAATGAAAAATCTAAGAGAAAATGAGAAATCATTGAGTTCTGTGCTAGGGAGAAAAGAAGGGAAGGGAAGGAAAGGAAGAGGAGGGAAAAGAAAGACAACACATCCTCCTGTCACTCAGTCCATCTAACCTGCACATCCTTCTGTGAAACCTGGAGATTTGGGGACTTGAATTCTGTAGGTTTGGCGTCAATCACCACATCCTGGAGCAGAGACCTGTCCATGGTGCTGCTCCTCCAGCCTGCGGCTCCTTCTCGAGGCTGAGATAGCAGCAGCAAATCCCAGGAAAAAATCACTTACAGAGTATTTCCTTCCAGGACTCTCCATCACAAGGAGGCACTTTTCACAGTGTTATCAAATGTTTGAAAGCCAAATATAAAAGGGGATGACTGCCGTACAAATTCCAAGCCAAGGGACCTCAAAATCACTCCTAAACTACTTCATGCTCATTTTTGTATCGAATTCCTCTTAACAGACTGTTAATGCTGTTAATGGTTTAAACTAAGTACAGGAAAACATTGCCTTTCAGCACCATCATCTTAAAAGTTCAGTTCACTGTAGATAAGAAAAAGAAAAAATCAATATTAAAATAATAAAAATCTAAGAGGATTGAAACTAAGACCTGAGCCCACAGTAGCAACTTTCCTCTTCTTTTACTGTCTGCGTAAGCACTTGGGATTTCAAGCAAAACAGATTCAGGCAAAGATGCAACTTCTTACCTTGGACTTGTCTTTTTACATGTCAACAGTGTTGTCCCCATACTCTGGGGTAGTAAAATGTGTGTGCATGTAACTTAAAAAATAATCTCACATTAAAACTTTGTCTTTTTTTAAAAAAATAATAAGTCTGCTGATGATATATTTCTAGGAAAAGCAGTGTTTTCATGCAGTATTTTTTCCCTTTTACCAGCTAGGGTGTGTTCCAGTCAGATAGTTAGGAAGATTTTTGTTGGCTTTTAGCTCATTTGTTCTCTCTGCTATACTGAGGAGAAGCTGCATGAACAATTTGTCAGGTGAAATTAAACACCAGTTGGAAAGCTTTGTCTGTAGAGGCACTCTGATGAAAGGTGAACAGCTGTCAATTAATTTTGTATTTTGTAGTCCATTTCACTTGGATTAGTGTCCATCTCTTTTGGGACTCCAGGATCTCAGAAGGCATCATAGTGATTCCACACTCAGTCCAGAACCCAAAACTATTCATGATCTTAGCCAATCATTAATGACACAAGTGATCTAACTGGAAACAGCATGGTGGTTTGCACAATCTCATCCTAAAGCATTTTTGTTTCTGTCCACTGAAGCATGTGAATTTCACGTGGAGCTGGATTGAGCTATAACATCTGTTCTGAAACCACCTATTCTTACCATTACCCTCACACTGTCCTCCTCTCTGAGACCATAAAAACACATTGCACCATCCAGAATACCCTGCATTACTTAAAATTTTCCAGAACGTGTTTATTTGTGGTGTTTTTCACATTGTTCCTCGGCATACAATTTTTAAATGTCCAATTGTGTTTCATGACGCTTGAGGGTTTTGTTTTGTAATCTTGAGAAGAACTTAAATTTATCATCTGTTTAAGAGGACTGATAAAGAGACAGTAGAGAGCAACATTTTATTCTCTCCTTTTCTGCAGAGTTGTTCCATGGTCATGGCCCTCCCATTTGTGTAGCTATAACTATCTGAAACTGGTCATCCGAAGAGGAGTCAGTTTTTAATGCTTTATTTCTCTCCTATTAGAAAGGCAATAAAGAGATATGGAGCAGGCTAAAAAGTACTGGATATTGACTACTTTAAATACGAATATCCACAGAAGACTGTATTTATTTAATAGTACTATTGCCGCTATGGTAGTAGTAAAGGTTATTTAGGACTTTTTAGCTGGTGATTTTGTTTGTTCATCCCTTCATTTTGCTTCAGGACAGTGTTTTTTCCCCTCAACCTATTTTGCAAGAGCTATTAAATAGCTTCAAGCATATTCCAGCAGAATCATTGGTGCTTTGATTTTTATGTCCTTGATTTATCCTTTGGAATTCCCTGAGACCACTGGGATGTGATAAACATGAAGAAAAAAAGTTTGTATTTTTTGGTTTTAGCTCTGATAATGAGCTTGTGTTATTCAGTAAAACGAATGGTAAATTTTTGCCCTTTATCATCTTCTTCCATCAAGTCTACCTGCTGAATGTGACACAATGTTATGAGTTTAGTCATGTGAGAAGAGAAACAAAGAGAAATATATGTGTGTGTGTATAAATATATATAACATGAATAAACTAAACAGACTCATCTGATTCTGTTCCTGCAAGTCTGGACTCAGGTTGAGAGTGACTTTTTGCTGTCTAGATCCAAAAACTCAGATCTTTATTAGTCTGGATTCATTATATTTTCAAAATTCAGCTCTCAATTGTATGGTTTGGACTTAATTTTTTAGCTCAGGTTTCAGCCTTTTCACTTTCTTTGAAGACATAAACTGAGGTAAATCCTAGACATTGAAGAGGGAGTAAATACTGTGATGCTGTTACACTATTTCTCTTTTATAGGTGCTGACCAATTGCTTGACAGTATTTATATTTGTTTGGATTTCCTGTGATAAAATTTATTTTTAATTTAAGGCCATTTTCTTCTACAGGACGGGAATAAAGAGGCACTGTTATTCCATGATGTCATACACCTCTATGCATATTTTTTTACAGTTGCAAAAAGTAGGTACAAGACTTCTGTTCTCAGATTTTGTGTTTTTACTCCCCCTGTAAAGATGTAGAATCATCAGATTAGAAGTCATCTGCCAACTCAGAGCCACACTGATTTAACCATAATATGGACATTAATCCTTGCAAAAGCTCAGAAGTTTGTGTTTGGCTCCTCAAGGACAACTTTTATCAAAACAAAAGCCATGTTAGTATGGCTTGAGGTGAATATTCTATTAACAATAAATATATTCTGCCTTCCTTCTCCCTGCATAATAAATGGAGATGCACTTACCCTGTTCAACATCATTTGTGTTTTCAAGCACTTCAAATATTCATCTTGCTTTGGCTTGCTAGAACTGGTGATAGGAATAGTCAGTATCCAAATTGACAGTGAGCTTTTTTAGCCCTTTTCCCCATTGTTTGTGAGACACCCCTTTAAATGTCTGACTGATGGGACTGAAATGTCTGACACTCAGTAATAAAAAGTTTGCTCTTGTTTGCATCTTGGATTAGATCAGCCCCAGCGAGCTGAGATCTGACTAAAATCATTGCTAAAGTGCAGAGGAAATAGCTTTCTGTTGTACACTATTTATCTCAGGGTGAAAATAACGCTTCAGAGAAGAAGCAGAGTGGGTCTGCACCGACTGAAACAAGAGATGGGCTAAAAGAATTTTTTACTCTTGTTTTAGTCCCCAGTGCACAGAGGCTTGCCATTGTTGTGTGACACCTGCATGAACAAAGACACAGCCATTCTTTGACATGTCCTTGACATGTTTTTATCCCTTCTAATTTTCACTTACCATCCTTAACAGATTGCAGGCAGGAGAAAGAAGGAAAAAGTGGGATGTCTTTCTCCAAGAGAAATGAGATAGTCATGTAAGAAGTCTTAGAGAGGAATGAAGAAAAACTCTGAGACAAAGTCCATCAAACAGAACTCAGGGACCTGAATGTTTAGTCCAATTTTTATACACCCATGCAAAGATTTTAAATGAAAATATCAATTCACTTAATCTCATTTCTTTCTTGGAAGGAGCCACACCCATGTAAAGTTAGTGGGAATTCACTTTTTAGTTCAGTGAATGCTTGAGTAGCTTTCATAACTCTGTGTAGTTTTGCTGTTTGACTCATGCAGAGCCTCAAATTCCTTTGGCACTGGACTTTGTCTTTCTTCTATTTTCATAGGACCAGCTGCTCTTAAACTGCACTTGAACTCATCAAGGCAGATTGGCCCCTGGTGTGTCCCAGGGGGGCAGGGGCAGATGGGGATGAATGTGGCTCTTTGTCTGATGTGTGGTTTCTTGTTTAGCTCAGGCATGGAAGCCCACAACTGCAAACTAGAGAGTAAATCAAGGAATTCTTTAAATAGGTTCAAAAGCTGCATGAAAGGAGGGAAACTGCACTCAGTACTTTCATTGTTCCTGTCTCCATTTGCAATCTAATGCCTAGTACTTCAATCTGTCTTAATTAAGGATGTTTCCACTGAGGTGGAGAATGTATTTCCGTTAATCACCTCCTCATTAACTATTACAAAGATGTTTGCCTCAAACACATTAGTGGTGGCTTTTTTTGTCCTAAAGGGGATTGTTTTTCCCACCCATAGTGAACGAACCATTAAGTGTGGAAGAATTAACAGCTAGAAAAGTTATTTGGGATATGCTGTTGTCTCTTTAGAAAACTTCTAAGCCTTTTACATGCTGTTAAGAGACCAAGAATTGGGAAGCAGTTTGCCAAGTGAACATGGCCAATGGAAAAAGCAAACAAACAAACTAAAATAATAAATAAAATTAATCGATTAATAAACTGGTTAGAGCCACTGTGACTTCCTGCTTAAAACAGGCCATAGGACTTCTCCTGGAATAATTCTTTTGTCTTGGCAATTTGGTAAGAATAAATATGGCAATTATTTTATATTTCTGTATTCACTCTTACGTTAACAATTGTTTGAATGAACAGAGAATCAACCATATCACTTATCAAGTTTTTCAGTTTTTCACTATTAAGTTATCTTCCCTATGAAAGACACAGATTTTATCCATCACCTACATGAAATTAGCTACAACTTTCATCCACTAAATCTCAGCATTAAGGAAACTCCTTAAAAAGGATTTCAAGAGGCTTTCTGGTCCATCCTTCAGTATCTTGGCAGAAGCAAACCCCAGAAGTTTTCCTTGCCTCAGGGAAGGATCGACTCTGTCTAAAGCATTCTTGACTGAAGTTTGTCTAAACTGCTCTTGAAAGACACAAATGATTACATGATGCATAATCTCCCCAGTAAATCTATGCCAGTACTTAACTGCACTTATCTTTAGAAAGCTTTTCCCTAAGGGCAAACTGAAGTCTCTATTTCAGAAATAAAAGCCTCTTACTGCTTGTTCTATCCATCGTGAAGAGTGAAAACAGATTAATTCTTTTTTTTCTTCCAGGAGTCTCATACAGTTGAAGACCATGTGCCTGCTCTTCCCCCAGCAACGATCAGCTCTCATGTGATAGAGTCAAATTTCCTGTACTAGAAATATTTGTCATCTTCTTAATTCTGTAATCATGATTTTGGTCTCCTTTGGAATCTTTCCATATTTCCAATGTACGTGGTAGGTCAGCAGACTTGATTCTCTTATTCATGAAACAAAATGGCTCTAATTTTTACTATTTTTATCTCTATTTATAAAAACACCTATATTACTTGCTAACGTTGGCCTTTTGAGTTATAATAAGATGCTTAAATTGACATTTGCCAAAGAGACAAAGTCCCCTCTTCTATAAATATGGTTTGTGTTCATTGGGCATAGGTAAAATCTAGTTTCCAAAGAACTGAATCCAGTTTTACTTCCTCCAAAAGAGGGGTGTACTCTATTTTGTCCCAGGGCAATCATGAAGGGAAACAAGGTCTAGGTTCTTAGGGAACTATTTCTTTGGTGATCTTGCAGGTCTGGAACGGATTTCTTCACCCACAATGTAAGAAAACTCACACCAAGTTGCCATCAACTTTTTAGAAGCTACATTCCTTACTAAAAGCACCATGCAGGTGGGCTTACAGTGGCTGAGAAGTGCCGTAAATATCTGCCAAGTTTATCAAACAAGCCCACCTCCAGCCTTAAATGCATTTATCATTCAACTTTAGTCATTTCCGAGATGTGCTACATTTTCACTTCATGGTCCTGTATGAGCTGGCAGAGGACTGACACATCTTTGGAAATAGCTGTTTCTAAGGTGAGATAAACCTTATCTGATACTTTAAATAGTACTGTAAGAGGTGAAGGAGGGGGAGAGGAAGCTTCGGAAGTTCCTTCTTTAGACTGCTCTCAACTTGTGAGGGTAACTTCAGATGTTCTTGCGAGATTGTGGTCACGATCAAGGATTAGATTGAAGGCAGGGTCATCGAAGGAGCAGGAATAGAAAGGAAGGTGTCTGAAGCTATTTGAATAAAGTAGGAGTATTTTTAAGGAAGTATTCAAGTAAAGAGAGATGTGAAGCATAGGGAAGGAAAATGAAGTGTCTGTTCTATGAAGCATCTGAATCAAGAACAAGGATAGATGTGATATTTGGAAGTTGCTATGGAAAAGAGAACTCCTATCATCCACAAAAGTTGGTATCTATGTAACGCCTCCAGAAAGAGCTATAAACATTTTTCTTCTACCTTCCCCATGCTACCTCAAAGAGATAAACTTACCTCAGGCCATCAAGTATCTTTCCCTCCCCGTATAACCTGTGACCAATTTCAAACCAGCAGCACAGTGTACTGAAGTGTCAGAAACTTAAAAGCTGCCTGAGAGGAGATCAGGAGAAATCAATGGCAGCTCAGGCTCCTGTAGTAGCAGGAATTTTTTAGAGGAAAATGCACAAGTGAAACATATCTCTCAGAGTGAATACCCCATTTCAGGGGCAGATCCTGGACTGTCACGTTTTCTGCTCACTGTTTCATCTCCTCCTGGAGTTAAAAACTTTGATCTAAACTTCCTTCTTAGAGACTTCCTTCTTATGCCTGATCCGCCAGTCTGCATAGTTTGAGACTGAATAATTCCCTCCTTTTGTTTCTGTCCTTACCTTGATTATATTTATAGACTAAGACCATGTTGCCCCTCAGCTTTTGCTCTTCCACACTCCATATATTTAGCTTCCTTACTCTTTCACCTTTTTGTCTTATTATGTTCTAGTTCTTATATCAGTTTTCTTTCCTGATTTTGTATTTCCCTACATTTTTTTCTGTTCATTCAGAACATCTGTTTTTTCATTCTTTAACCCAATTTGTTATACGTAATTATTATTATTATGCTATTCCTCTTTAAAAATAAGGAAATAGCTGATGACAAACTTTTCAAAGACGTCTGTAATGATACAAGAGGACGAAATAAATTCTGTGTATGAAGGTGAACTCTTCAAATCTCTAATTTTTAATTTGGTCATCTATAATGAAGTTCTCAGTTATGAAGCCTCCTGAAATCTCTGTGCTGAGAGCTGCTTCCAGGGAAAACTCCACTCCTTCTTTACAGTTCATGTGTCTCTATTCAGGTAATGAAGTTTTACAAAAAGGTAGATAAATACAAGTTATTAGAATCTTTGCAGAGGTTGTCAGATACAAATATTCGGAATACAAATATTCCAAATATTCTACCTATATTACACAAAAACTTCAACCATTGTCTATTAGTCTCTTCCAGCTTTAAATTCAGTGAAAGGTATCAAATGCCTGGTATAAAAACCCCCACAATTAATTTAACAGTTTAGACATAATTTTTAAGCTTCAAGGGTTTGAATAGAAAAGGTTGGTCTTCTTTTTGCTTGTTTAATGGTTAGTGAAAAGTTGATGAAATCTGGTAGTGAATCCATTGATGACATTACTTTGAGGTCCTAAATATTTAAATCAAATAGTAATATTCCTATTTTATAATGTTGTTAACCTTCACCAAAATCTTACTGTCAGACCAAGAAAAAAATCCGTAATACAACAACTGGGAGGTTTTCCAAATAAATAAATAAAACCTTAATTAAAATAAATTTAATATTGAGAAAGTGATTAACATTACTTCTAAAAGCTTTCATTTTAAAAATATTTTTCAGAAATGTAATAAATTTGAAACAGGAAGTCTCTAAATTATTATTTTATGAGATACATTTGGATCACAACCTGAGATTAAAACTCTGTGAATTAGACTACAATTTCCTGTTTCTTTTGTTTTCTGTGATTTCTGACTGGCTGTGAACAACCTGAGTGTTTACATTTAAAGATTCTCTCCCTGCTGATAAAGATGTTTGCTTAATGATAAATGATGAGATCTAAAATACTAGAAGCACCACCTCACAAGGGTAATGCAAAAATGCCATGAGAAATGTCCTGCCCTATGTGAGGAACAGTCCAGCATGTCCCACACATAAAATAAATTCTAATACTCATAAAATCAGTCTCCAGACATTTTCTGTGCATCAACAGATTCAAATGAAGTTGATTTTAAAGCATAATGCAGAGGCTACAGTGGGTGGATAGGTGTAAAAGCAGTGTATGTCAGACTTGGGTTCTCCTGTCACCACTTCATGTCAGGAATCTTTGAGAGATGTCTGTGTCATTTTACCTGTGACCTTTACAAAACTGGGAGTTAATTTATTACAGCCAGGAAGCACTATTATCACTATTTGTTCATGTAGATCTGAGACTATTTAACTGAAACAAAAAGTAGTCAAGAAATTAAAATCATAGAATAATAGAGTCATCGAGAGATTTGGGTTGGAGGAGACCTTAAAAATCATCTCATTGCAACGCCCTGCCATGCTCAGGACAACTTCCACCAACCCAGGCTGCTCCAAGCCCTGTACAACCTGGCCTTGGACACTTCCAGGGATCCAGGAGCAGCCACAGCTTCTCTGAGCACCCTGTGCCAGAGCCTCCCCACCCTCACAGGGAAGAATTTCTTTTACATAAAGAACTTCACTTATAGTCTTCTTTCAAGAAGTGCCTCAAGTTTGCTAAATTTGAACAGAAACTCAGCTCAGGTCATTGCCCAGGAACTCAATAACATTTTGGGGTCAATCTTGAGCCCTTTGTGCAAGGAGTACCCAATATTAGTATTGATGAGAGCAGCAGAGCACTGTGGAACAAGGAATATAAGGCAAACACTGAGTGTCTGGTTGAATACAGAACACAGATGATTTGATAAAACCAGTCATTTGTTTATGGGATTTAGTTTTATTTGCATGGCAAATTCTGATAGATGGCCTGTCAGGTTGATAAGGTTACTTTTCTAACTTTATTTTAGCCATAATTTATTCTATTCTAGCAGTTTAGAATATGATTGAGAACTTCAAAGTGTAAACCCCTTGGAAGACAGTGAAGGGTGAAAGCACATGGAAAGGTGCAAATTGTTTCATGGGTGAAGCCCAGGGTGGGGACCCAGGAGATTTGGTGCATTTCTAGTTCTGTCACTCTTATAATGACACTTATTTGTCTGTGTATCAGTGTCCATTCACAAATGGAAACAATCATCCTCACATCAGTCAAATCTTCCTTCCTTTCCTTATCATATTACAAAAACATTAGAGCAGGATGATGTTTCAAGATGTGTTTGTGCCTTACCCACCATAGACAGTCTTTCAAACAGTCCTATAATGAGAGTGCAAATTAATAAATGCATCCATCTCATCTTTCTGGAAGGGATCTTAATTACGACATTTTTCAGAAACCTCAGTATGTTTCATTGGTGTAAGTACAATCAGGCTTTAAGGACAGGAAAAGAGAAAGAAAATAAGGACACTTTAGAAACAGGCATTGAAAACTGTAAGTGGTATTAGAGGAAGGCAGCTTTACTTAGGAAACTCGAGTGAAAAGAAGCTTTCTGACAAAAAATAAAGGACTTTAGCAGGATACTTTGGTTTCTTTTTCTGTTTTTGGTAGCACTTTTTCTTAAGAGTTTAATTACTAGGTTGATTAGAAGGAAGGAATTTATTTTCATAAATGGCACTTATAAAAATCATCTTTTCCTTCTTGGTCTCTGAATGAAAGATGGTCCCTGGTGCCTGCTTAACTGTGAGTAATTGAATAAAAGAGCAAAATATACTACCTGGTAATGGAATCATTATGGTTTACAGAACACACACATAAAATCAGCTGAAATGTGTTTCTTCTGCTCAACAAAACCAAAGTTTTTATAGATTGTAACTTTGCATTTATGGAGAAATATTTTCATTAATTATGAAAATGGCATATTAGTCCTCTGTAGAGCAGTTCTATAACCAATGTTCAGAAGTCAGCAATTATGTGCAGTTTCTCTTTAGCAATGTACGGTAAGGGATTCTCTACAAGAGTTTCAGTCTTAAAAGCAGTTTTCAGAATTCAAAGAGAGAAAGTTCCCTCTGCATCACATGGGATGCACCCACTGCTGAGAGTTACACGCCTTTTTTTTGCTTTAAACAAAGGCAGCAGGTGAGGAAAGAGCAGATCTGCTGATGTGAGGAGCACAAGGTGCCTCCTTACTCAGAACACATAGCTCCAAGGCATCCAGAAGTCTTGGAACTAACTCTGAGGTTTTGAAGGAGCAGTGACTCAGCCAGGGCAGCCCAGATCACTGCAAATTCATGAAAGCTGCAGAAAACAGTCATGTAGCTCTTTCTGTTTCCATACATTGTTATCTTTATACTCAGCTTAAGACACCAAGAGAACACATTGCTTTTCCTCTGTGCTACTCTCAGCTTTTCCTTTAAATGACTTCCTGCTCATTGATCAGAGGAGACAGTCATGATGATTTAAGTAACATCATGAAAGACACCAAATCAGAGTACAAAATCTAGTTGGATTGATAAACTGACTTATATTTTGCCTTATGGTTGATGCTTTCTCTTTACCTTGCTATATTCTTTCACTAAACGAGTTTGGTGAGTCAGTGTCTTCCCCTGTTTGGAACAATGTGATATTGCTAGAGCCCTTGATCTGTTTTGTCTTCAGCCTCCCATTTCTCTGCTTTCTGATTGCCTGTTTTTGTGCACACTGCTGAGTTTTCTCACTCTTTTCTCATCATTGTCTGTCTCGGATATTGTTTTATTTCCTACATTTCTTCATCTTCCTCTTTCCCCTTCTCGTCTTCAAACAGTGTCTGCAATGTTATTCAGTTAAAACTCTGTTCCCCACTGTGCCAGAATTTCCACTTTTTAGGAAAACAATGACTCCATTCTACAGGCAACCATTGGTTTCACAAACACAGAAGATAAACTCTGCTTTCAGCACAGCACCAACACTTTCTTCTGCTGCTGTGTGGCAGCTGTGGTAATATCACATCACAAACCATGATCTGCCTGAGTCTGCCCAGTGGTGGGCATGCAACAGAAATTTTTATTTCATTATTTGGAGGCATCCCCTTGCAATTCTACCAGCTGGAGCGGGACAAGAATAAGAATGTGGACGATCCAGGGAATGTCCCTCTTCTGCTTTCTCTTAAGAGTGTGTGCTGTTTCCCTTGCATAAGGATGTTTCTCAGCAGGTTGGCGAGATGAAGAATCACAGTGGTGCCTCATGGGAAGTAGCAGTTTAGGGAAAATAAGAGTGGGAGAGACAATTGTATGATTCACACTGTGAAAGAATCCAGAAAATAAATGCCTTTTTTTTTACTTAGTTCTTCTTGGAAGTGCCTGCTCGAAGAGATTAAGGGCCGACAAGGGGAGCTGAACATGCTCAAGCCTATGGGGTGCTGGAAGAGTTGGCCAGTGTGATTGGGAGAAAGTTCTCCCTCATTTGTGAAGAAAACAGCAGTCAGAGAAGGAGAAAATGTCAATATTGCACTCATATTACTTCAATAGTCAAGAAAGAAATGTGAAAGCTAAGAAAGTGAATGAAAACAGTAAACACAGTTTCCACGGACAGCTCAGGCCTGGTTATTCTCATCTTGTATGATGAAAGGGCTGGCTACATGGACAAGGATGTTATTGTCATATTTATATGCATGTATTTTATCACTACAATTTCAGTCCTATACAACTGAGATGACTACGAAGTCACATGCTGGAAAATCAGTTGCATGAACATTTTTTTAGGTTACCTTTGAAGGTTTGTTTGCTTTGGTGTATTTGTTTTTCTTGTTGTTGCCATAAACCTGGCTGGAATTTTGAGCTGTGTGTTTAGCCTCTGTTAAAAATGTTGGTCAAAGTGTGCCTGATGGAAACAGTGACCAACAGCTCAGTGAGCTAAGACGAGAATATTAATGAAGTAGGAAGAGGAGAGGGAGAGAATAAAGCAAATAAATGTATTAATGGGATATCAGGTGTTTTTGTACTACATCCTTGTGAATGTCCCAGCAAAATTAAAGCTGTAACATTACTACAGAATTGTGCTGATCACTGAATGTAAGAGAAGTCAGAAATGTCATATATTCAGTTTAGTGCTGAGGAGTGTCAGCCTCTGCAGAGATGAATGACTGACTCTTTCCATCCATCCCAGCACTGCACTGGCTCAGTTTCCATGTGCTCCCTGTGGTGCCCAGTGGACCAAAAGTACAATGAGAAAATTTAATTCAAAGTGCTCAAGGTAACACAGAATGTGTGCTGCAGTTGAGCAGCAAAGTTCTTTTCTGTGTGACATCACAGCTGCTGTGGAGCTTGAGGGCACAGGGTGGTTTTAGGCAGAAGGGTGGCTGAGGGGATTTTGGAGAAAACCTGACCTGTCACAGTCTATATCCATACCCTTCCTGGAACAGAATGTGCAGAAAACTGTTTTTCCTGCTGTGTTTAGGTTTTCTCTTGGAGAAAAGTATCTGGTTTCCCAAGGAAATTGGCATTTATCTGGCCAGGTGATCAGAAGACCTGAAGTTAAGACTGAAAGGGAAAATTTCCCCAGTCATAGTGTGCACACAGATGTAAGCACATCTTTTAGAGGAAAACAGAGGAAACCCTGTACCATTTTTCTATTACAGCTGGAAAACATTGCTAATACAAAACATTTGGCTCAAGATTATTTCCTGACATCAGCAAATCACCAGAACACTTCAGTTAATACAGAATGAGTTCAGAATTCTTTTTCTTTGGGTGAAAAGCATAATGAAAATCCCTTTAAGTTTATCAAAAAATGATTCATAGAATCAAAGAATGATTTGTGTTGGAAGGGAGTAGAATATAATTTACCTGCAGGACCCTTTATTACAGCACAACCAAGGATTCTCAGTTGTGCCGCAGAAGTCATGTCCTTGTCAAATGCTCTGAAGGCAGAATGTCACACTGTTGTCATGGCAATATCCAGAAGCGTGGCTGAATGAAGAAATGCAAATCTGGATGGTCGTGCAAGACTGAGTTACACATTGCTGCAGCTTGTTGCTGAGTTAAATCAGTTGCTAATTTAGCAAGGGAAGTGCAAGAGGTGGGGATTCTGCTCTGTGTGGTGCGAATTGTGGGTTGACATTTCCTAGATTCTCACCCTTGGCTGTGTTTGTGTTTAATTGGAATTCCCCCCAGGTGTGACTGCACTCAGTGCAGCCTGTGGGACCATGCTGAAGTGCAAAATTTAATTATGGCTTAATGTGACCATGTTATAAGTTTCTACATCTGTCAGACAACTTGTTTGCTTCCTTACTCCTTCTGCTGTTTTTAAAGCTTTCTAGATTGTCTTTGCTTTGCTGCAGAATATATTCAGAATTTTTATATCCCTAACAAAGAAAAGAAGTTCCATTTCATTGATGTCAGCAACAAAACTGGCCTATATTGATTCAGTGGCACTTAGTATTTATATAATAATTCAAGAGACCTTGCTGTAGTTTATGAAGGAAATACTTGTCAGCATCCTTAATTAATGGCTGATGAAAATGAGGTGCCCAAGGCTCATAACACTTGTTCATAATATAAAAAAAAGTGGCCTCATTTAATTTCTCTTGAGCCACAGTCCCTGCTCACTGAGATGTACTGCATATGATCTAATTATTTTCAACCTTGCTTTATAGTACAGTCTACTATACTTAAAATTAGAGCCATATGAATTAATAAACGTGTTTTTTTAGTCTCTGTTTATCTGAGTATCATCCCCCATTCACTACAAATGGACTGATGGGAGTTTTCCTTGCACACACAGTGTGTAACTAGTGGTGTTATTGTACTGACAAGCTGTAGGATCAACACAAACTATCATCTGGGGATAAGGAATCTTCTATTCCCTTTTTCATCACAGTCCTGTCCAACAGATCTCATATAATCATTCATTTTACGCAAGTTTTCCATGTACAAGTCAGGTAGCAAACTCATAAAAAAGCAATCTGGGCTCTTTCAGATATTTGGATTGCTAGGGTGGATTAATTCCATTCTAAAATAAATATATGAAGGAGATAGCTAGATAATTTCATGGCCGAAGTTTGTTCCAAATAATTCTATATGTTGACTTTGATATTCTAATCCCATATATATGGACCTGATCAATAGAATTAGCAACATTCCAAAATCAGACAGGGTAAGAATCCATTGAGAAGAATCTCATACTGATATTAAACTGGATGAATTTCTTTCATGAAAAGCATGTATTTTTCCCTGAAGTGTAGAGAGAGACTGAGAATATAGCTAAAAGAAAATATTTCAAATGGTCCAAGTCGAACACTACTGTGAGTGTCTAGAATGAAAAGGGAGACTCTGTAGTAAGGAAATAATATGAAATATTTTCTCACTGTCTTTATATGATTTATTGCATCCTAAGGGTCCTATTAAAATTTAATACACAGGTCTCATCTCACTTTCACTCTTCTGTAGAATTTTGTCAGATATATTCTTTTTTTCCCCTCCACAGTTTTGTCCAAAGCAGAATTTATGGATTTTGTACATTTTCTGGGATTTCTGGATGTCCTCCCCATCAGACACTGTGATCAGACTGCAGGAACTCTAGAAATTGGTGATTTCACTTCTACAAATGCAGCCCGAAAAAAGAGAGAATCTCCAACTATTCCCTGTCAAAGGTTAGCTAAAGTGAAAGCGCTGTGGGATTTGGAACTGAATTTGTTCCTTCTAAGGGGGGAACTGGAAAAGGCAGATCTGTTGTAGGTCTGGGCTGACAGAAACTCAGTTTTTGCTGCTCCTGCAGGAGGCAAGTTGAGTTTGTGGCAGAGTAAAGCTGTTCCTCCTTTCCTTTCAGCTGTGCATCAGCAATCACCTCCCCAGTCACCTCCTCCACCATTAAAAAATGTTCTCCATACAACCATATTAATGGAGAGATTAATATTCTGGGAACTTGTGAAAACTGCCCACCCCAATCCTCCCACCATGGGTGTTCCAGAATCCTCTGCCATGAGAAAATCCTTCGGTATCAGATGTGCAATATCTTCACATACCTTACAAGTCCACAAATATTTCATTTTCTTTTTTTCCCTGTTTTTGTGGTTGGGTTTTTTGTTGGGTTTTTTTTTGTTTGTTTTGTTTGTTTCCCTTTGTTCTTTATCAGAACTATTGGGTTTGGTTCTATCTCATATGTTCAGCTGAACAGAAACAGTTTGAATAACATACATAATCATCATGGTCATAATAATAATTTAAAAAAAATAAGATAATAAAAAAATATAATAATAGTAATACTAACAATAACAGTAATAGTAATAATAGTACCACTCCTGGTATCCCTGAGGGTTTAATCTGCATATTTTTCCTCAAAGTTTGCATTCTCAGAGCCCTTTTCACCCTCAGTTTCTGAGTTGCCAGTGCTCCTGCTGGGAATTTTAGGTCACAGCAGTGACAGCCCATCAGCTGCCCTCACAGTCAGTGCAAACATTCCTGGCCAAAATATTCAAGGGCAATCATTTTGCTCCCAGGCAGATGATGCATCACAAGCAAACATCACAGTCCCCATTCCTGTTGCTTTATCTTCCATGGACTGTCCACAGGGATGAAATAACAAGAAGTACATGGATGGAAATACAAAAATAAGTGAGTTCCTCTGTCTGCTCTTGGTTTTGTCTGTCAGTAGTTACAATAATTGTAGATTAACCGAGGTTGGCCCAAGGCTGTGTAAAGCCTGCCTGGATAAGCCTGCATGTTTGCCTTTACTTAGAAGAAGCCTGAACTGAACTATGGAATATCTTCTCTTTCTACCCACACATTATGGAATTTAGCCAAGAATGGGCTTCTTTTTTTTCGTGGCCTGGAGCCAATTTCCCAAGTTCCTAAAACTAGCTGCTTCCCGAAGGATTATCCCAGCTACTCTGAGGAACCTTCCTCTGTACAAAGGGATCAGAGGCATTCAAGTCCCTAACCCTGTGCTAACCCAAGACCAGGTGTCAGGGACAACATGGATGTGTCTAAGCTGCTGTGAAATTTCTGTATTTGCAGCTTTCAGCAGATTCAACAGAGGCACTGAGTGGCAGATAAGTGTGATGTTAATGTGGCTCACACATGTCAGGTCTAACTCGCCTGTTACAGCTCTGCGCTTGGTGAAATTGCCTCAACATTTGGAAGCTCAGGAATTTCTCTGTCAGAAACGTTATCTTCTGATACTTTGCATTTCACTTGACAATAGTGTGTGCTCTGAGACCATGAGGGTTCCTTTGGAAACTNAGAACTATTGGGTTTGGTTCTATCTCATATGTTCAGCTGAACAGAAACAGTTTGAATAACATACATAATCATCATGGTCATAATAATAATTTAAAAAAAATAAGATAATAAAAAAATATAATAATAGTAATACTAACAATAACAGTAATAGTAATAATAGTACCACTCCTGGTATCCCTGAGGGTTTAATCTGCATATTTTTCCTCAAAGTTTGCATTCTCAGAGCCCTTTTCACCCTCAGTTTCTGAGTTGCCAGTGCTCCTGCTGGGAATTTTAGGTCACAGCAGTGACAGCCCATCAGCTGCCCTCACAGTCAGTGCAAACATTCCTGGCCAAAATATTCAAGGGCAATCATTTTGCTCCCAGGCAGATGATGCATCACAAGCAAACATCACAGTCCCCATTCCTGTTGCTTTATCTTCCATGGACTGTCCACAGGGATGAAATAACAAGAAGTATATGGATGGAAATACAAAAATTAGTGAGTTCCTCTGTCTGCTCTTGGTTTTGTCTGTCAGTAGTTACAATAATTGTAGATTAACCGAGGTTGGACCAAGGCTGTGTAAAGCCTGCCTGGATAAGCCTGCATGTTTGCCTTTACTTAGAAGAAGCCTGAACTGAACTATGGAATATCTTCTCTTTCTACCCACACATTATGGAATTTAGCCAAGAATGGGCTTCTTTTTTTTCGTGGCCTGGAGCCAATTTCCCAAGTTCCTAAAACTAGCTGCTTCCCGAAGGATTATCCCAGCTACTCTGAGGAACCTTCCTCTGTACAAAGGGATCAGAGGCATTCAAGTCCCTAACCCTGTGCTAACCCAAGACCAGGTGTCAGGGACAACATGGATGTGTCTAAGCTGCTGTGAAATTTCTGTATTTGCAGCTTTCAGCAGATTCAACAGAGGCACTGAGTGGCAGATAAGTGTGATGTTAATGTGGCTCACACATGTCAGGTCTAACTCGCCTGTTACAGCTCTGCACTTGGTGAAATTGCCTCAACATTTGGAAGCTCAGGAATTTCTCTGTCAGAAACGTTATCTTCTGATACTTTGCATTTCACTTGACAATAGTGTGTGCTCTGAGACCATGAGGGTTCCTTTGGAAATTGCCATCTTGCATGATTATTTGATATTTTACTGGGAGTGTAAAACAGGCTTTTTGTGAGACTGGTCCAAGTGATATTTCTGATTTGTATTATACCAGTCCTGCTCATAGAGTCTTTTCCATGGAGGAATTAATGTTCTTTTTCATTCCCTTCCCAAAAGTTCTTGGCAGTATTTAGAAGGCACTTCTACCCCATTCCAATTCCTCTCCCATTTCATATGCAACAGTAGTGCACATAGTACCATTGTAGCTGCTTTTTCAGAAATGTTTATGGGTCTGAAAATCAACTGGAGTCCTAAAGTAACAAATGAAAAGCAATAGAGAAGAAGTAGGTGGGAATGCCCTGGACTACATTTAAAATGAAGATTAATTTTCCAAGAGAAAGGCTGTCGATTATAGTTCCTACTGTAAAAAATGTTGTTCTATTGGTAAATTGGCTTTGCTTGTTAATAGTTTTGGTATATTAATCACCTTTGTTTTTAAAAAAAATTTACTTTCTCTCATTGTATCTTTTGGTTAAAATGAGAATTTAAAAGGGAATTATATTCAAATTAAAACTGAAAATGCTTAATCCTTGGAACAAGCTACCAAGTTAAACAGTAGACTCTCTGTGTCCTGATAGTATTTATAGCCAGGTTTCACTGTATTCAGGAGCACATTCTAGACACACCCAAACAATGTTTTTTCATTGAGTTTGAAAGTGGCACAAGGGTGAATCACAGGTGTTGGTAACATGTAAGTAACCAAAGTAAATTTTAAAATTATTTCCTATAGGCTGTATATCCCTGGAGGTGCAAGAACTACTATGCCTATTTCAAATACATTCATACAGAATTTTGTGTTTATAAATTGGTAAATAAAATATTCTGGTCTCCTGTTGGTTTCTTTTGCATAACTTGACTTCATGTTCTGATTCTTCGTCATTCTCCACAGAACTTCTTGTTGTAACAAAGTGTTTACAACTTAATTCTGATATATATTTTAAATGTATTTTAACATTTATCTCATCACATATCCCTGTTAGTATTCATCACACAAAATGACACATTTCCCCAGTTCAGCATTGTACTTAAGAATGTGTTGAATTTGAAACACTCCAAGTGTCCCAAAACAGATGAGAATGAACTTGAATTTCCTGCAGAATCAGGATCATAATCATGTTTACATTAAATGAAGTCATGCTTTCTCCTCTTCTGCTGTATAGGCTTTAATCGTCCATGAAATCTTTCCGTTTCCCTCAGAATATTATTTTGCGTAAGTGTCTTGCATCAATTCATGCTCTTGCTTCTTCCTCATAAATTTAGGGTAATTTCTTTGATCAGTAATAGCTTCTTCACACAGCTCCTGCCTTCTGTTTAACCAAGATCCATTAAATTGGCACAGGCACTGCTTGGCTGACCAATTTCTTTTCATACCATTTACAGTCTTTTCATGTTTTTAAACTCGAGTTCATCCTTATCACTCATCTACATTTAAAAATTTTCACCTGGTGTGTGCTATATCATATCCGGCTGGAAAGTGTTGCAGCACCTTCAAGCTCGTTTGTATAAAGCAAAGACATTTGTGAATATTTTAAATTTTGCCACATTGGATAACTGAAGGATTAGAACTTGTTTTGTAAAAACTTCTCTGGTCTAAAATGGCATTTTTTTCATGGTTCACATGAGCAGCATATTGTTTTGATTGCTTGACTTTACATTTACATAGTGTTTGAAAAATCAAAATTGAAATGGAGTATGACTAGCTGATGTCACCAGTTTAACCAGCTGCAATTTGGAAATGCTCTTGATGGCAGTGCAAATGTGAACATGACCTTTGATGTTTGCTGTAATCTATAGATACGCACTTGAAGGCAGCAAGAATTAGAACTATGGTCCTCATTTGGGGAAGCAGTTGAACAGTCCTTCTCTGGACATCTGTCTCTCAAGTATTAATTCCTACACGTCATCAAGAAAAACCATTTAGACAAATGCGTAAATTGGATGGAATATTCCTTTTCCATAAGTGCCATAACTCCAAGTGCCTCCTCAATGGAGTTATTTATAGAGAGCTCCCCAACACTTCTACTTTTGCGTGAACAGAAGAAAAAATAGAAATTAGTAATCACCCTCTTCAGTATGGGGTTAAGAGTTTGCTTAGAGAAGATGATTTCTAACAAAATCTATTTGACTGTAAGTCAGAAGGAATAGAATTTGATGTTACTGCAAAAAAAAAATTACTACAAGCCTTGCTACTTTCTGTTTCTCATGCAAGATGTCCTCATTAAGGGCACTGTCACAAAGATACATGGCATACAATTCATATCTATATAAAATATTTATATGCAGAATGTTTTCCTCCCATTTTAATTAGCAAGGTACTTTGCTAATCAGCTATGTATATGTGCCTATGGGTAGCACAGTGCTCCTCCCAGCCCAGATTTATGGAGGTTTGAAGTTGGAAGGATGGCTCCAGTGCTGTGCTGATAGCTATCACCAACAAAAGCGTCAGTGTGACTGTACAACCCTCAGAACATCTTTTCAACTGCCTAAAAATTCACTTTGTCTCCCATTTCCCTCCTAAGGCAGCATCCAGAAAGGTCATGGTAAAATATTCACTGCTGTGTCTGAGCAACACAGGACTTATTCTGGCCTCAATGCAGACACAGAAACCACTCAGCAAACCTCAGACCAATTAATTTGACCTGTTTTTCATCTTTCTGCATAACTAAGATTAAAAAAACAACTAATATATAGAAATGTTAAAGTTAGTTACAGATTATGTGAAATGTGAAAGTATGCAGAACTATGAAAACGAAAACTAGCTATCTTTATAATAAACTAGAAGAGCAGAAATTATCATGTAAGGTTTCACCAAAGAAAGAAGAAGAGATGAGAATAGAGATGAGGAGCCAGCCAACGAAAAAAAAAAATAGCCAAAAACATGGCCATCATATATATAATGAGAAAATTTCACCAGGTAAAATCAGTAAGGACTGCAGAGCATTCTGGGGGAAAAACAGTCTGTATCTGTGTGTTAGTCTGAAAACAAACCAGTGGGAGATCACAAGTCAGGATGAAAATTTAACAGGAAAATTAAATGCAATAATACAAGGAAAAACAAAGTCAGATACAACCTGACACCCTGTCAGTCAGGGTGATGGTAGCAGTCCAAGTGAAGTAGTTCAGTTGAAGCAGTGATCCTGTGGAAGGTCTGCTCTCCACCTGAAGGTCCAGTGGTAACTCTTGTCCTCTGGGAATCCAGCAGACAGGGCTGCCTTGGGCAGTTCCAAGCCAGGTTATATCCAGGTGGGAAAGCTTGGCTCCTCCCTCCTGGGTGGAGCATCTCACACTAGGATGAGATAATTCCATGAGTCATGCAGTTGGTTCTTGATGGCTCATTGTCTGTTATCAGGGGTGAGTCACAGCAGGAGATAACAGCTAATGCCCCACAGCTGGTGGTAATAGAATACTAAATACATCTATACTGTGACCTAGGACAACCTGGAGGGATACCATAAACACATCCGCAATATGAAGTTACAGGGTGTTTAAAATCAAGTTTATTGTAACTACTAATATCTTGTTGTCTGGTGTCTGTTTTAGAAACAATGAACCACGTGTGCGTTTTTGATGGTCTAATAACACACTCTCCTGTAATTGTGATTAGTGTGTTGGATCCACTCCATATACACATAAGGTATATTTTTTTTTTGCATTTCAGTTTTCAGTTGGAAAGAGAATTTGGGTGACATTAATTGATGTTTTCAGAGATTCACATATTCACGTTTCTTTTTAAAAACTTAGGCTCTAAAGATACTTTCAGAGAGATACTTTTGAGTTGAAACAATGACAAGGACACAAAAAGAGTGGAAGGTGGGATTTAAGTTGTTAAGTTCAGTGAATTTTTGCTGGAAATCAAGTTCTTTTTTTGGCAGAAGGCAGCACTGGTTCAAGTAAAGGTGCAGCAGTTCTTAATTCAGCTCATGCTTTTTATACAGATGTCTGCAATCTCCTTAGCTGATTTAGCTACTCTGCCTCAATTTTCCTCTATAAAATATTTATTAGTTACATCCTGCATGCATGCATGCATGTAATATTTACAAATGAAAATAGAGTAGATGCATATATATGCAAATACATACATACTAATCATGGATTTCAGCACCACTGCTGGAATTCAGTGACTGAGTGAATGTTGTGTATTTTTACAATATGTTGCATGTTACTGTGAGTTGCAAAATGTGTGTTAGAACAAGAAAAGTTCATGTTGGACAGGGAAGAAAACATTCTTCACCCTGAAGATTGAACACTGGAAAAGGGCCCCAAAAATTCACAGCTTGTAGGTTTTGGACTTGAACTCGGGCATTTTTTGTCCAGCCTTGGATAACTGGTTCCATTTTGGTGTAGAAGTAGTGTTGTACCTGCATTTAAAATATTCTCAAATATTCTCATTCTAGTTCACGAAAATCCTCTGCTTCACAATCTTTAAAGTAAGGCAGTTCTTCCATTGATTTACGGTAAAATAGAAATTATTAATTTAAAAGAACTAGAAGCTGGATAAAAATAATAATAACTTTTGAACTGATTTAGAAGGCCAGAGATTGGATAATGATTTACTAAGATTTGCCTGCTGTAGATCATTTATTATTCACCTAATGATTCTGTGCCTACCTAGTATCGGGGAGGATAGAGAGAAGAGAGCCAAATAATTGAGAAAAACCACTGATGTGACCGAGCATCCCGCCCTTGTACCCCGAATCGGTACATGTTGGCTCTCAGGCTTGGACCAAGAACCAAGAACCAAAAGAGCATGCGCAAGGGAGCAAGGTGAACAGTTCATCGTGAGGAAGACTATTGATCATGCCGTAAACAATCATTCGGGACCCCTGCCCACAATTAATCTGAGACACTGCGCTTGCGCGAGCATATTTAAATGAACTTTGAACTCATTATAATACGAAGCAGGGATAGGTAATGAATATGTAGAGGGGCTTTGTATAACTTTATGCATATGTAACCTGTAACCTAATATAAACCAAGTGAAGTGCTGCTGACAGTGTGCATGCCTTTGGAGGGACTACCCCCCATGCACCCCAGCTGGAATAAACACATACCTACTTCATAACTGTCTGAGTCGTGGAGTTAATTCTGTGCTTCACCATGGACACAGCACTGCACAGAGGATAGAGAGAACCACAAAGTCAGGTTTAAAACCTGCTGCACCAAACTATCCAAAATGTACCAAAGACTAAACAGGGATGTTCCAGCTAAAGCAAACAAGCATTGTAGACAAGGGCAAATGTGACATTTTGCTCAATTCCAGTATTTTAATTCAGTTTGAAAAGATAGATTACATTTTGACACTTACTTATATTTTAAAAGGTGGTGGATAACAAACTTTATGAGTGTGTATATGATGGAAGAAGATAAAAAATCCCTTTTCTTTGATACTACATCAGAATTTTGGTTAGCCTAAGCATCTAAATGCTGTTTCAGTTCAACAACCATTTTTATTTTAGCTAAATTTGATGAGCAGACTGAAAATTGACTCCCCATCCACACTCTCTAAGCTGATGTTTTCACCATGCAAGGACTGTATGAAGAGTTCATCACTGAAAAGTTTTATCTCTGCTAGATCATCACCTGGGAGTGGCTGTTACACATTTGTGTGTCACAGGCATCTCAATTCTTGGCTCACACCTGAGAACCTGAACAAGCAGCTCGTGCTAATCAATAGTGAAACATTTCAAATACTTGTTTCTGCTCACTGTAATAGCCATGGTAGTTGTAGGAAGAAAGTCAGCCCTGACCTTTTTAATGGATTATTCACAGCAGCAGAAGGAATAGCACAGCATCTAAGTGGGTGACCACAGATTTCACATTTGCACAATTCCACTAAAATGTATGTATTCATTAACTGAAGGAGAAAATGTGGGGATTTAATAGCAATAACATAGATTTAAAGAACTTTTCAACATCATCTAAATCCTGGCCAAATTACTCTGAAAGTCTGGAGTTTAATAGTAAAAATTTCATATGCTGCTACCCAAATTCAAAATGCAACAGTAAGATAAAAATTAAGTGAACTCATACAAGACCATAATACTAATTAATGTGCACTCTAGTATTTAAATCTCTAAGTCTCCATGACTTCATACTATTTGTGCTGGAGGTGGCTTGATACTCTCATGGTAGGAATAAAGTAGTATAAAATATAAGCATTTTGAATATGATTGCTAACAAGGCAACAGCGAAACTTCAGGTGAAATATAACATCTGGGAAATGTGTAGAAATATGTAGATATAAATGCAAGTTTCAGTATAATATTCCTCTGTATCTTGGAGAAAATCCTGCTGATAAAACTGGAGATGGAGGATGATGTGGGAGAATTACTCCAGGATGAGACACTAAACAAATTGGAAAAGCATATTTAAGCAGAAATATTCTAATTGCTTACTGCAGTTTTATGTTACTGGAAAGCGTCTGGTCATTTCAGCACCAGACTTAGCACATAAAATTTTATCGGAGGTTTTTATACAGCTGGTGTTAAAAAGGAAGAGAATTTATTGAAACCAATGAAGTATACTCCTCTGGATGGCTCTTTCCCCCCTCATATACACCAGTTTCACATCATTGTAATTCCTCAGGTGTCAGCAGGGTTACTCTTGATTTCCACTGGGGTAAAAGAAGGAAGACTCATGACCCTTCCCTTCTTGTGTTTTTATATAGCTGCAGAATTCTTGTTATTTAAAATCCATGATGGGAAAGAACAGTGGAAGGCTTCTGGTTTATTACTTCATTCTCACATGAAAACATTTTCACATTTTATGGACTTCGCTGGGTTTTTTGTTAAGAGGTTTGAGTATCTAAACCAGCTGATCTCATTCTTTGACTTTGAACAGAGTTCCTCCTAGAGTAAGAGCAAATTTTAATGTGCATGTTTTAGCACCACTCTGAAAATTCAGAATAGGTCTTTCAAGATGTGGATGGTTTAGTTGTTTGGAAAAAATTGTAAAATATTTAAATGAATTAATTTATTTGTGCCTTAGTATCAAGCTGTGATATGAATGTCATATTTAACAACAAGCTTTCAGAAACCTTGTTGGATGCTGTCATGGATGGAGTGATGCACTTTACTCCCAAGAGAAAAGTAGCAACATTTTGATTGATGTAAAACAGTGATTTAACACAGATTTTTAATAAATGTGACAGTGTTTTAACAAGGTGTGATGTCAAGGTACACTTGATTATTTACTGCACAGAGGACAGGGTGAGATAAAATGATCAGGGAGACCCTGAGCCATGAGGTTCAGAAAGAAGCCCTTGCTTTCTAAACACCTTCTCAGGGAAGAGTTTAGGTTTAGCTGGATCCAGACTTAGTCCCAGACTTGTCCAGCTCTTTGTCTAAAGAATTACATGTCTACAATCAATCCTTTACATTACTTAGCTAAGATTTCAGAGTTATCATGAACAAGAATCTGTTGCAGCAAGAAATCTCTCAGCCTCAAGGAGTAACCCTGAGAGGTGTCTCAGCTCAGGGGCTGATCCTGGTGTGCATCCGCTGCTGTGCAGGACACATCCTGGGCTGTCCATTGCTTATGGAGTGAGATGATTCCCTTTACAGGCACATTTGCAAACCAGCCTTGTCTCAGTCTCTGCATACCCAACCAGCCTCAGCTGTTCAGCAGTATTCATGGCCTTTAGCTACAGACTCTTCCCAGAGTCCAGCTAAAGCCAGATGCAGACACTACCACCACTGGTGGCTGTTTCTTAAGCAGAAGAGGACAGGGTGAAATAATCTCAAAAGCATCAAAGGAGAGAGGTTCCACACCCTTTTAACTCTGTCAGAGCAGTACTTCACTCAAGTGACTGGTGGATTTAAAGTAAACAACTACAACATCTTGCTTTATCCTCAGTGGACATGGAGAGTAGTTTTTTCCTTTCACCTGTTCAGTTCTTTGCATAGTCCTTACATTTGAAAATCAGTACTATGTGTCCTGAAAGTCTTTTCTTCAGAGGCTCAATAAAAACTTCCCTAAGTCATGATTTCTAATTCTTTACTTACTCTCATTGAGTGCCTCTGAATTCTCCATCGTTCTGGAAATGCAGTCAGCAGAACTGAATGTCTTATTCTAAGTGACAGTTCAGCAGTCCCTGAAAGCCAGAAGGGATATTCACTTTTCATGCAAATACTCATGATCATAAAAGGGCATCCCCAAGAGCCACAAGAGGCACTTTCCCTTGTTCAACTCCACGTGTTGGTGATTTCCCAGTGCTCTTATTTGTCAAGGTCTCTCTGCAAGGCTTCCCTGTCTTTGAGGGACTCAGCAGCTTCTCCCAGCTCTGTATCATCTGTGAACTTGCTCATTGTCCCTTCCAGCCCTCAACCAGGTAATTTTAAAGGTTTTGAAGAGGACAGGCCAAGGATGGAGCCCTGCAGAGCCCCACTGGTGCCAGGTCACCATCCTGATGTCACCCCACTCACTATATAACCCTTTGTGCCTGACCTGTGGGCCAGCTGCTCACCCACCTCATGATGTGTTTATACAGCAGAATTTTGGACATTCTGTCCAGAACAGTCCTGTGAGAGACAGTATTCAGATGCTGGATTCTCAGTATCCAGAAAAAAACAAAATTTTTCTCCCCTCTGCTCGCACAGTGTCATGAAAAAGAATAGTGGTGTCAGCTTGCATTTATATACACTTCTGCAATTCCAGATTATCATATTCATCAGATGAATGTTCTATATTTATAGATCTATCAAGGAAATAATCAACAGTGGGGAAGCCCAGACCTCACCATACTGAGGGCTGCATTAGCAATTTGCCAAGAGCCTGAGGCCTGCACAGAATTTGAAAATTATATGAACACTATATGTTTAATCAAACAAACATGCATAACTACATTTTCTCCTGCTGCAGCTTTACTGACAGCTGAATGGCAGTTATTAGGGTTTCCCACCTTTTTTTGTCCCCTTCCCTGCTCTGCATGTAAAAGCTCTCAAAACCAAAGGTACGATTTGGAGAATGGAAGGAGGCAAATGCTGATGTTCTGAGCACTGTCTGAGATAAAAAACTCAGATCCTATTGTTCAGAGTAAACTTCACTTTGCGACTTTGACAATTCTCCTGGCCTTTAAGAATGTGAAAGGTATGGGTTTCATGTAGCTGACTTAAGCCAAATTAACCCAACAATGTGTGGAGTTTTAAAATTATATGTATTGATTAAAATGGCAAATTGTGGTGGGTTTGTTAATCCTTGATTTTCTGTGTCCTCATGTTGCCAAATTAATTTCTGCCTTTGATACTCCTGCTATCCTCAATGAATTTGCTGCCCTTTAAGATGCAATGTGACATTGAAATTCAGCTTTAAGTAACAGAGCATTTGAAAGGAGGTAGAGTGGAATCCAAGAACAGTTCATCTAATCTGCCCTGGACACACACACTCAGTGTGGATAAATCATTCTCTGGAGAAGTCTGGCTCTCCCTACCATAGTTATAAAGCTCAGGTACAATACTGGATTAGACAGGTGGATTAGATGTGTAGAAACCACTTCTGACTCAGGAAGTGTCTGGGCTGGATCAGTTGGCACCTGACAGCACACTGGTGTATTTCCTTGCAGTGATCCTGTGAGGAATCTATTTATGGCCATTGAGAAGAGACAAGTTGTTAGGCAGACCATCTTTAGTCCTTATTAACCTTTTGATGGCAGAAATTTGCAGACACAATTCGGACATTTAGCTGGGAATACCAAAGAAGTGAAATTTCATTCTAACTAGTCCTACCAGGAACCAATGCTTTTTCTTGACTGATGTTTCACTGGAATGCCTTGGATGAGAAGAGAAAAATAATGTTTAAAGATTTATCTGCCAAAAGGCTTGTACTTTCTAAGTTCAAATCTACTTGGAAGTGATCTGCATCTCATCAAATTCTTCTTCTGCACTGTGTGAAGGAGATATACTAAATGCGCTACATGTTACAGCTCTCGTGTGATTTTGTATGTACTGCACATTGAAACAGCAATCCCTGACTGCTAGTCTACAAAATTTACATATTTTCCAGGGAAAATTTCATCTTTAACTAGTCTTTTGTACTTAAGTGACGCTCCTTACTCTCACATTAAAAAAAAACAGAGAGTATGTAATTTTACGCAAAAGTCAGCAATTGACAATGACACAATTGACAAATCAACATCACTGCACAGCACTGAGATGCAGCTTGTTATGATGTTGCATTGCACTCTGAAAATCTGTCTGCATGTCTGATTGTCCTCTAAGAAGAGAAAAATATTTCATGAGCTGTGCTCCTGAGCATGTTGCCTGATCAAATTTAATCACAACCATGACCCCATGCTCCTGCTCCTGTCTCCCATTAGCACTCCCTCATTTCAGACTGCCAGGACATATTCTTAGTCATGATCTTCCTTGAAAGGTGTATGGTATGCAGCATCATTACTTCCCTAATAGTATCATGTTTTTCTGTAACAGGTCTGTCTGCATGCAAGTCTTTGCCCATTTATTTCTCTCCATCACTATATTTGCTGTTAGCAACAACCTTCCTTCTTCCACGTAACAAGTGCATCCCTCTGCCCTCCATTACATGTATTAATCCCTGATGGTCTGGCAGTGAATGCTTAAAATTTAGCTTATAAGTGCTGTGTGTGTAAATTTATTCATACCCCCTATTGCTCTGCCTACAAGACATCAGCTTCCCCTCCTTCCTCCCAGTGTCCTGCAGTCAAGAGCATCAAACAGAACAGAAATGCAAATGTGGCTTCAGCAGTGCATTTGCATTTGCACTCTGCACTGGTCAGCAGGGCTGGCAGAAAAATCTGGCTGTGTCTGAACAAAACTCTCAGCTCTTGTCAATACCTGTGGATATTGATGAACAAGTTACCTAGGCTAGTCAAGGGCATTTTTAGAGGAGTTTGTGTGGCAAAAAAAAGAGTTTAGCACAATGGGTAAGATCAGCAGTGCAATACTTAGTCACCATTAAGTATACTGAGGCCTGAGGAGCTCAATAATAGCAAGAAGGAAGCTATTCATCACTCTTTCCCCAGAGTGATGAATATGTTTCTTTGCTCAGACATAAAGAAATATTTCTTTGCTCAGACACAAATAGGCTTAAATGAGATACACCTGGGACAACCCATCTGCTCAAATAGTGTCATCCATGGCAGGCACATCAAGTGAGGAGTGACCACAGCCCAGGCAGTGCCTTCCCCAGCCAAGGTGTGTCTGAGCAGCAGGGCAGGGCACTGATAACAAGGTCTGGCAGTCCAGAAAGGCAGGCTGAGGATCCCAATTGCAGGTGCATTCGGGAAGCCCCACTCAGCGGCAGCAGGAGATGACCAAAGGCAGAGCTGGAGAAACAGCTGCAGCATTGGTGTGACTGCTTCATCCAGGAGGCAGTGCCAGAGACATGGCTGGAGGTGGATGCACTTCAGATACAGCCAAGATCCATGCAGGAGATGGAAACAGGACTGTCTAAGCCTACAGTGTAGATCAGACAAGGGCCAGGATGGAGATTATATAGATCTCCTGAGCCCATGGGCAAAGGGTGGGGTGGGACTCCCAGGTCAGGCAGGTCAGGAAAATAAAAATACATGGCCACATTTATGGTGCTGACAGTGTTTCTGTAAACTCCCTGGAACACAGAAATGTAAAGAACAGACCTCAACTGATTTACTTTTCATCATTTTTTCTCTTTTCTGGCCTTAGGCATCTCTTTAGTTTTCATACTCTGCATGATGTAGCAAATCTGGACACTTAGATTGCTCCCACCACAGAAACACTTCATTAGCATAATCCTGTTGTTTTCAGGTTTGTGATTCTTCAGAACACCATGATAAGGATCCCAGCACATGTGACACTGTTCCCTTGTTCACTTCAATGTGTGTTATATAAGCAGATTGCTTTTGGCAGCAGTTTAGCCAGCTTTCTAGTGCAAAACTAAAAACGGCTTTTCACGTAAATCTGGGGAAACCTTTCCTTCCACTGAGCCATATTTAGGATTTTGTGTCAGAGTCATTCTTTATTCTAAAAAATTGGTGATGCATGGAAGAACCTTTAACTGGTTCTTCCTCCTTTTTTTTGCCTCTTGCCTCTGTCAACGTGCAGGAGATGAGAATAAACCCTTGACTTCAACCATTGGTATATTTGTTTTAAAGCAAAGCATTTGTGTAGACAAGGAAAACCACATTCTGTCTCAATGGAACTTGTTCTTGCTTAAATATAAGGTTAGGTCTATCAGCCTGAATCATCTCAAAGGCTTACTGAGCTGCAAACACACTGGGAGCTGAAATGCAAATGAGATCAAAGCACACACTGGCCTAAGAACCATGTCCATTATCAATTGCCATTTTATCATCTTAATGTTAGCGAGGTGCATTGAATAATTTATCTTGGCACTTTCTTTGTTTACCAGCAGAGACCAGTGCATTGCATCCTTCCCTTGTGGCCCCTGAGGAAAGGCTCTGTCTGTTCTGGTACTCTGTTGAGGCAAGACCATATTATCCACCACTTTACCAGGCAGCTTAGATTGTTGTGGAAGGAATTCAGCTGTACAGTCAAGAAATGAATTTCTGTGTTTTCCCTGTGTGAGCTGTGTGGACTGTCAGGGCACTAGAACTTGTAATTCCCCCAAAAACTCTACAGCCAAATAAAAACTTCATATTTTCCTTCTCAAAGTGAGGGGAAGAATTATTTCACAGTTTGTTGCTGTACTTTTTTTTCTAATTTTATATCTATGGTGTTTAATCTGTTCAAAGACACAGAGAAGCCTATTCTGTATAAGATATGGGGGGGAAAAAAAAAGTGTAGATACTGTAACTGTTTATTTAAAAAGCCAAATTTATGCTTGCAAAACTGCTTTTTCAGAAAACAAGCATCATTTCCATGAAGAACAGGTCCATTGTGGATGAGGTCAGGAGGTCCTGACCATTGTCTTTTGGCACCACATAAAGTTTCTTTTTCTTCTAAGTTTTTCCAAAGATCTCACTAATGAATGTCACCTGGAAAGTTCCTTGCAACACACAGTATAATTATTTACCATTAATTTCCTTACCTCTACAGAAAACCTGGCTGTCAATAGGACCATAAAACAATTACCAATGTATTTTCTTCATTGTTGAATCATTATTCATGGATCATTTTGCAGTGACTGAGAATCAAGTCTAGTGAATTCACCTTCTGACACTCTGTCAACATTAAACAATTCTGCAAACCAAGTTTTTTACAGCCTTTCTGAGGGAGAAATATTTCAAGACAAATACTTCAATTTTTCTCACCTGTTAAAATAACATGTCACAGTGAAGTTGAAATGTCAGTGACTTGTTTGTGGACAAAAATAAAATATACTGCATATTTAAAGTGGGATAAACTTGCTATTCAAAAGCCAGCTGTGATCCGTGTATCTCCCTGGATATCAAACCTGGCACATCAGCCTAATCTGAATTTTACGTCTCAGTATTAGAAACTGAGCAACTTAGTTTGTGAAAAACTGAAAAGTTGGAAAGACAAAAGATATTCTTCTGCGTTGTTTATAAAATGTCAGATTTGTCATTGTATTGTATCTTTGGCAGGGTTTTTCACATGTGCGAGATAAAAACAAATTGAGCAGCAGTAGTTTGTAATACTTGTAAAAACAACAAAAAAGGTGCAACACAATAGACAGTCAAATTTCAAATGCAGATTGAAGCAACCTGGTGATATATCTCTGTCATCCTTCAGGAATATTAGATGTTCAGAGTTTTGTTGCTTAGAATAGTCATCAATTTCTGTCATTAGCTCCCTGGATCTTCCCTTTCCCACTTTTCTAAGTTGTATCCTCATTGCTCTCACCTCTCTCTCTTTATCACACACAAATCCTGTAAGGCCTTCTAGCCTTGTCCACTGCCAGCCCTGGAGCTCTGCTGGAGCCAGGCCAGGTTTATACCAGTTGGGAATTCATCCTAACAGCCCTTTTGGTCTCTTTGGGGACCACAGAGATTCAGCCAATTTGACTGGGAGACAACTGCTTGATACCCCTTCAAATCCCCAGATCCTCCAGCGTTCCCTCATGGTGTCAGGGAACAATCCGCTGTTTCCAGAAAGTCGAGCCAGCAGCACTAAAATGCTGTAACTGGAAGAAGAGCCACAATTTTGGTGGACTAAATGCAAAATGGGCAATGGAAATGCAAAATGGGCAATGGTCTGCTTCCCTTGGAGGCAAACATTGTGGATATCAAGAACCTGTGTTGCTAGGAGATGGAGTCCCAGTAAATATCAAACACATCGTTCTGCTCCTGCCCCTAGCAGAGCACAATAAATTGACTTACCCAGTAGTAAGCAGGAGGAGTCAGTGGAAACCCAAAGAACCCACATGATAAAAGTCTCAGGGGATGGGAATTTCAAATGAATCAAAAAAAAACCACCAACAAAAACTTTTGCGAAGTTCTAAATATCAATGGTTCTTAGGGTAGATGCTTCAAGTGCACTCAATTATAACACATCCATGAATTGGCAGTGGAAAAATCCGACTCCAGCAGCAGGGATGAGTTGCAGCTGCAGCTGATAGTGAGGGACGAGAATACAGAGAGCACTGACGTGATGAAGGCAAGACGGGCAATCAGTTGTGAGCTTCAAAGCAATAAAGCACAATCAGAGTGACAACAGAGCCCCATTGTTGGCTCTGCCTTTCCTTTGAAAGGACTTGCACAGGGGAAGGGCCCTGCAGCAAAGCAACCTTGTCCCCAAGCCTTGGCACATTCTTCTCTGTGTTCCTTCTTTGTTTTTTCCTTCTCCTTTTTTCCCTCTCGCTTTGTAGCTGAGATTTCCTCATTAGGGGGCAGTTCTTCATTATGGATAAAATGCTCTAATTCGCCTTACCTTGCTTGTATTTTGTTCTACCTTCCCTCCAGTGGTTCAGGGCACAGGAATGTCTGGCTGCAGGGGTGGCTGGCAGCCACAAAAGCAGGTGCAGCTCTGCAGCCTGCAGTGGCACTGTGCTCCTTGGGTGCACTGCAGTGGCCACATGAACAAGCAGTGAAGCAGAAGACACAACTGCACTTTTTCTAGGTTTTGGTATGCATGGCTCGAACAACACAAAGACCACTGTTCAGTTCTATTAAGAAGTAAATGTTCTGTTTTTTCCTTCCCCAATCAGCAGTTTTTCTACCAAAACTCTCTTTCCCCTCATCACCTCTGCCATTTCCCCACTGTGGATAACTTAATATTAATATTCCTGGGTATCCCTATCTCTTTTTAGCTGGTATAGCTATTCAGAGCAGTACAATTCTGTCCCTTATAAAATTGCATAATTTTAATTTCTAAAACCTTTGAAATGTGTCTTTTTCTGAAAGTTCCATAATTTAGAAGTTCCTTCGAGCCACACTATCTTTTAACAAGTCTCCTGTCCCAAGCAACCACAACTACCTGACTGGTACCAACCTTAAACAGGTTTAAACAACCTTTGACAGGTCCACATTATTCCTGATTCCATTTTTGTAAGGCATAGAGGCACCCCAAACGTTTACAGAAAAGTAATCCTTTGCTAGCTCCAAAACTAAACATCACGCTGAACGATTTAAACATGGGTAGCAATACAAAGAAAGACTCGACAGGGAAAGAGCGAGCACTTAACAACCAGGGAAAATATTACAAGAAGTTGAAATCATGAGGAAGTAAAGAAAAGTGAGGTTCAGCCAGCTGCAGAGGTAGCCTCTGTGTTTGTCAAGTGCCCCACAAGCTCTGAAGGAGGAAGCTGAGGTAGTTTGCCCTGTTTGATGCATTGTGGTAATCAGGCAGCTTATTTTCTGACCTTCAGGGATCTAGCTCCATGTAAGAAAGGAAAGTAAAAGTGATATAATTCTGTGTGAGGAGATGGTTTCACTGAAAGCTGTATGTCCTGGTATGGAAGCACTAGAAGCCATGCAGGCCCAGAGGGAAGGATGGATCAAAAATGGAAATTTTTATACCTTATATAGCTTTTTATACCTTATATAGCCTATGTACCTTTATAGATATATCTTTGTATATCTCAAAACTCATCCAACTGAACACAAAGATCTGTCCCAAATAAAACCAACTGATGACTGACAGTGTCTCTTTAGAACGGTAATCAAATTGTACCAAATGCAAAGCAAAATTCAATCTCTTTATTAAAACCATAGATTAAAGCAGCATCTGGGAGGTCTCAAGCAGATCTCTGTGTGTGTCCTGTCCTGGCTTCTGCACATCTGCTGTTTGTCACTGGATATGTAGGCATTTGTTTTGACCTGGTACAGCCATGATCAGTTCCTCCTCTGGATTTATATCGTATTTGTTTAATCATGACTGGAAATCAGTAATTTTAATTTCGGTGATTTCAATCACCCTGCTCTGTGTGCCATTGCAAGGACCAGACTTCAGAAATTCTTATTTGTCTGCTGAAAATACAGAGTCTTCATTGCATTCACACTGAAAAAAGTGTTGCTTTGAGCATAAGAAAAAGGAGAAAAAAAATATTTTCACCTAGAGAATTGTTTTACTTTTACCTTTAATCTGTATATTAATATTTGCTCTTTTTTTTTTTTTTTTTGTCCTGCCAACTGCATCTAATTTTTCTTTTTCCTTGCAATTAGTTTTTTAGACTGTCAGGGAAAACTTGAATGTCTTTTGTTCAGCTACGTTGGATTTTGCTAAGCAAAACCATGAAATCCTCAAAGTGAGTAACATATGCCACTGGCATCTTGCATACATTATTTGCACAACTGGGCAGTTTGCATCAGTCTCCTGGCAATGTGCACCTGAGCCTGCTTTGTAGGGACTGAAGAAAAATTGAAATTCCTCGGGAATGTTTGGTGCACCATAGATCAGTTAGAGGTCATCATGTTATTCAGTGTTTTATGGTGAATAAATCAGATGCTCACTTCCAAATCCCCCTTTATATAAGCTATAATACACCGAGTTCTTTATGGAAAAGGAATTTTTATGAACTGAAACTGAACCACATTATCCTGTAAAGTAATGGGGCAGTGACACATATAATGAATAGGACATCACTCACTTTTTTGTGTTCTCTGCATCACAGTGAGAGCACAAAAAACCTGAATCAAGGAGATGCATCTCCCTGCGAACAAACACAGGGCACTTGAGGCAGTGAGGTGGAAGTCTTCATATCTAGCTGAAACATCTACATTAAGAGGATTGTTTAGTTTCTCCAGAAAAGAGGAGTCTTCACAACCTTCTAAATGAAACCCAATCTAGCAATAAAGCAAGATACCACCAAAAATGTACTCTGGACCAAGAGATGCAGGTAAAATAGGTATTTATTAGTCCTCAGAGGAGTTTTCTGTGGATGAGTAATGAGATGGTGAGGTCTTAATCCTGTCAATCTGCCCCTTGATTTACAATTGAAGCTTTTCTGTCACATCATTCACTAAACACCCTTTGCTTTTGATTGGTACAACTGTAAAATTCTTCTGTGAATATAATATAGTCCAAACTGGTTACAAGTGAGTCACAGGAGTAGAGGAGTCACACTGTACACTTCGATTCATCACAGACTTCAGCTACTACAGGCATTCACCCACAGCCATTAGCTGAATGCAGAGCAGCATGTGGATTATTAAAAGCCTCTGCAAAATTATTTATTTGTTTCTTAGAATTTGTCTCATTATTTTCCAGATGAAATAGGTAAGAAAGGTGAGAAGAATGCTCTTAATTTTCGTAATAACTGATTATAACTTTATAATGTTTATTTATTTTACTTTTTCTTTATGGTAAAACAAAAAATTATAAATGGAGAGATTTAATTTTTATGAGGAATATAACATTATGTAGGGTCAGTGATTCTCTGCTGAGTGAGGTTTAAAACATTTTTCTGATTGATTCTTAAATAAATTTTGGTGTGTGCTGAAAGAAAGCTATAAATGACTTGATTAATTTTCATGTGCCCATTCCAGCCTCTTATCCTTGAAGAGAATGAACATACAATTACCTTCATTAGCAATATAACAGCTGATTGTTGCTTCAAATATGCATTTTGTTGCCATTTCTTTTCCCTCAATGCACAGCTCTGAAGTGGCAGGAAGTTCACAGTGCAAATGTATCTGATGAAAAACTTTCATTTTCCAGCTTGGTCAGAAAAATTTCCAATTCTGCTCCCTTCACATTCCAAGAATTAAGAACCAAGAGATGATCTTTTTCATAGTGTAGTGCAAAAGCAACTCAGGCTCCAGACTAAGGGGATGATTCACTTATCTTAAAATTCAGGTGTCTGAAATGTAGGTGTCTCATCAAAAGTAACTGTCTGGGTATCCTGTCAAGGGACTGGAAACAGATAAACACCTGCAGGAGGCAATACATCTTATCAGGACTAAAAACCATCCCAGACTGGGTCTATTTCTCACTCCACTCACTCGAGGTGCCAAGGCTCCCACTCAGACTTTGTGTTTAACTAGGCTTCAAAGAAAGTTACATGATATTAGAAATCTGTAAATCTTTTGCTTTCAAGGATTTAGCAGGTAATACCTAAGGAAGGACATTTTGGAAAAAAAATGTGACTGCTGTAAGATTTATCACTTAGTCTTTCAATTTTACTACTCTGTCAATTCTGGGGTTTTAAAGAAACAATAAAAGGCTATTTTATAGATCAAATATTACCTTCACTATAAGCCCTAACTAGAGGTACTGTGGGAAACAGATTAGAAGTAAATGTTTTGGTCTTCTTTTGTTGCCTAAATTTAAAACAAAATATTAATGTTATTTCAGCTTCAAATAGGTTTAAATATCATTGGTGAAAAGAAAAACTTGCATAGGACCTTTAAATAGAAGTTTTTAGATTTAAAGTGTCATTTTTTTCCATTGTTTTGTTTTCCTGTTTTTAAAAATCCATCTATTAACAGTATCTGTTCTTCCTTTCTGTCCCATGGGAAATAGCAGAAAATAATCACATTTTGTCAGACTCTTAGAGAAAATATAAGCATGAAAGGCTTAAAAATTTATTTGGAGAAACAGTGAATATAATGGAAATTCATTGCTCTGTTTTGTTAAAAAATATTTCAGTGATTTGTGTTATTATTAGTGCTGCACCTGTTTTGCTTGTAACTGTGAGTGTTTTCAGCATCATTTCTGCTCACTCCCAAATCAATCCAAAACCTGAGCATAAAGAACCTCAATCAGTGCATATAAAATTATAAAAGCAAATTAATAAAACCAAGAAAACCGCAATAAATTCAAATTCATAGCAAATATATTTTTTTCTGAAATGGTTACCAATACTTTTCCTTAGTGGATACTCCGTGGTTTTTTATTTGAGGTCATTGGTGATGTGGCTCAGCAGCAGAATCCTGATTTACAGATTTTGGTGTCTTTTAATCTCTTCAGTCTGGTTATAGTTTAAGACTCCAGGATGTAAGTATAGATAGAGCTTCCTATGTTAGAAACACCTGTATGAAACTGGTAGGAAGCATTGCTATTCAGACAGTATTCATGGCTTTCCCAAGAAATTTGGTGAGATAAATTACAAGAAAGAAACTAAAGAGCAGCTGGCCTTTCAACAGAGAATGTGTTTGAACCTGATTTGCCAATAGCATAAAAGACTTCTGAAAAAATATGAAGATTACTGCAGATAGAGGACATCAGCTGTCTCTGGCAGATATGCTAAAGTCCTTGAAAAAGCTAAAAAAAAAAGGGATTTTGCCCAAACAGAAGCTTATAAACTCATGGGCTGAAGAGCAGGGGAAGATGTGACTGCAAAATAATGTAACAAATAATGTAAAAAATAATATAACTGACCTGTGACAGGTGTAGAGCTAATTTGACATAACCTGTAGGCTTTGATAATGAAGTCACACCTCATATGACACAATCTGTCACCATATTTGTACTTGGGATCACTGTGGGACTCTCTAATAGTCACAAAACCTGAGCTTCTCCTGCCCTCCTCCTTTGAGGACCAGGAGTTAAATGGACTAAATGGTTTCCTTCCCCTAACTGAGCCCAAGGTGTGAATGTCACTGGCCCTTCGCTGGCTGCAAAGTACACACCAATACCCCCTGACAGTGATTTTTGGTATATTTTCTTGGTCACCTCTTATCTGTGACGTGAGAATTCACAGTTCAATGAGGTCACCTCTGTGGCAGCTAGAAGTGCTTAATCCCCAAACTCCAGCTGCTTGAGCAGCCTGACTTTTGCTGTAGTTTAACTCTCTTGGAGTAGATTTGCTAGAGGATTATGTATAGTTGACAGAAAGTATGGTAAACAAGGAAAGGATGTGGTCATTTTCCCAGTGAAACAAGAAAGAGAGCATTTTTAGGATCTCTCTATAGTGAGATCTGACTGTTGTGAGTCCCTGCCAAAATCTCTTAGAGGCAAATCAGGTCTCCATCAAATTCCTTGATTTGAGCTGGTGCTGATTGCTGATGAAAAACAGGAATCAGTTTTCAGAGAGGACCCTAAAGGTATCAAAGGTATTTATTAAATTATTTCCTAGTCAGAATATGAGCTACTTGTGAAGAAAATCAGCTTTACCCCAGCCAAAATCAGCACACCCCATTTGACAAACTCTTCCTCCTAACCGTGTATCAGACCCTTGGATTAATATTCTGTGTTTGGTTTAAGATTTTGCTGGTGGTTTAGAGGATTGCCCTGGTTTAACAAACCTCATCTCATGCAACCTCGAAAATTCCAGTCTCACAGCCCATCTGAGAGGAAACAGAGCTATACATTGAAAATAGCATCGGCAGATTGATGGAGGCACAGAGAGAATATTTCATGGGTAGCCTCAGGGAGCACAACTTGGTGTAATTTCTGTTTTATTGGAGCCTGGAGGAAGTGCAAATTGCAGCAACTCAGATTCCTCTGATGTCACCCACAGTGTTTAGATATAGTCCCAGCCCTTTAATACAGTTCTGCCAGCTCCATGCAGAGCTGTGAGTGCTAATTGTGAGCCACACATCCAAAGGCAGCACTGAGCAAACATCTGCGGTGCTCTCAGCGCTCCGATGGGCTCTGCCAGGCTGCTACCCTGCATCCCCAGGTCGGCAGCTCCAGAGCTCAGCAGCTGGAATGTGGGAACATTTCTGACTCACAAGTGTCTGAAACGGAGCTGCAGCAAATCTTCGGGCACTGTGGGTTTTACGAATTAGAGTCCTGAGGTACAATTTCATGGGAAGTTTTGTCTATCTGATGGTTCTTCCGCCAGCAGAAGGGGATGTCTCCCATTCCCTGGGTCTTCCTTAGCTCTGCTTCTCCATGGCTTGTTCCTGACCTCCCAGCCCTACCTCCTGCCTTGCCCCACCTTCAGTGATTTCTGGATCATTCCATGAAGTCACTAGCATGAGAGAAAAAAATCCAACTGCTTTATTTTTTTTTCTGGATTTAGTTTCTGCTACATTAGTGACATAAAACAGCTTATAAAGGTTCAATGTGTACCAATACATGAGCATGGGTAAGAAAGAACTTCCAGCTGTAATTGGAGTAGATGGATTTACTACGATGGCTCACCATATTGTATTGAGTAAAATTCCTAATGCCATCCACTTCTTGCAGTAGGTATTACCTGAATTAAAAGTTGTAGTTTATTGCAATTTTTTTTGGGCGGGGGGGGAAGGACAGACACTCTCCTGCTTCTGGCTGGATAGGGCAGCAAGGGCTGATAACTGCAGGCAACAAAATGCAAGCAGGAGGCAGAACCCACAGAGTACTGAAATAATTCGATGCTGACTGGGTAGGTTAAATTTATCAGTTTAGTTACAACAGCACATGTTTTAGTTCAGTTTACAAAACATTTCTGAAGTCCAGGATGGCTTAGTAGAGGCTGATCACCAAATAACACCCACATTATTACTTGGGAGTGAGCTACTTGTTAGAACCTGGGTTGGTTATTTCTGCTTTTCACTGCAGGGTTTTCTCTGAATGTATTAAAGACATTTCCTCTGAAATGTTGGGTCCAAATGCCAGGCTTTGAATTTAAACCGCATTTCACATTAGGTGCCTTACTCAAGGTTCTCAGTTCTGCTTTTAAACCATTACTTAACTTTCAGACACTTTAGAACTCCTAACCTAACAAGGAATCTAGAGCTCATATCCTGGGATAGATATTTTGCCCTGCTGCTCTCAAAATAATGATGTATTTTTAAAAGCAAAATAAGCTGCAGAAACAATGCTTAAATTCAATAACTCAAATTGGAAATAATTTCATATTTTGGCTTTCAAACATCTACCAGCAGAGAATTTCTCTCTGTTGTATATTATATTTTTAACTGTCAACATCAGACTCGGTGTCAGTGCCAGGCAAACTGTGACACTAACTAGACTTCTAAGTGTGAGCTGTAATCCAACCTAAGAAATTCTAAGCTGAGACTTCACACTGCATTATAGCTGTATCTATACATTTATTACTTAGGAAAAAAAAAAAAAAAAGCCTGTAATATTTTATTTCAGTAAACTTTGAAGTGATAGCTTTCAACAAGTCTGGAACAAATCCATTCAGTGCTTAGTTCCCAGTGAGGCACAAAAAGTTTGCTTGGTGAATATTTCCAAAGTTCTTGGTCCGTGTCTTGTATTATTTAAGAAATATTCTCAAGGTAATGATGATTGGAGAATCTTTTAATCAGGCTGCTCTTTGAGCTTGATGGACACAGAAACTTTCTTCACACATGGGCATGTCTTGGGGGATCTGGTGACAGAACAACAGCAAGAAAAACCCAAAAACTTGTAAACAAGGGGGGATGCTTTCATCAGGGAAATTAGGATGTGTCTTTCACTCTTCTCTACACATTTGGGGCTGCTTTTTACCCCATCTTTATTCACACAGGCACAGTCAAGCTGGATGAAGCATATGGGGGACTCTTGATTACTTGACATTCTAAACTTCTAGGTAACTGTTTCAAAACAGGAAGATAAAATTCTGCTTTTTTGATAATTAGAAAAATGGCACCTCTGCATGGTTCTTAATGCTGTTCTTGATGAGGCACCACATTTCACTGGTTTCTTTGACTGCCTAGCTTAGAAAACTTCACTTCAAAGTTTGGCATCATGTATACATGGTTTATGTTGTTGTCCTATAGATGCATTATTCGTAACTACATAAAGCATTTGTGCCACTTTTTTCATGATTCACTCAGTTTTATGATGTCTTTTTGCTGCTCCTCACCTTCATTCTGACTTTTGGTTACCAGAACAAGATTAGAAGCACCTGGGTGTAAATATTTCTTTTTCTGTTCATTGTTTTCAAGTAGAGTTTGTTTGGCTGAACAAAATCAGCTTCAGCACTATTTCCTGGGGGACACCTTGTGTGCCTTTTGGCTTTTCCCTGTTCCTAGTTTAAATGTTTTTCCATGACTTTGAGTGGGTACTTTTGGATTGAGTGTAACCCTTCTTTTCAGTACAAGTTCTTCAAATCCTAAGAAGTTCCCCAATTCATAATAAATTTAAATGTCTCTTCCTTACACCACCTATCACCTACATCACTGCTTTGAGACTCTGGATCTCTGCCTTTGAGGTTTCATGTTTGACAGCATTCTGGAGAAGAAGAGCGTGGAGGTTGTAATTTATCCTGCAAGGTCTGATTCTACCTTCTCCATCCAACAGCAGGTAGTTTACTCTGCAGCCTCTCACAAACCACAAACATGTGTCTTTGCATCTCAGAACTGAATCTCCCATTCCTTCTCCCAGCTGCTTCCTATCCATGAAACTCCAGAGGATACTCTGACATCAGCCTGGCTCTTCTCAGATATTGAACCCCTGCTTTCAGCTGAGTGTCCTCATTCCCTGAGCCTTAATGGGCTGAGTGTTTCCAGGTTCCTCCAGGTAATAGCTGTGGGACAAATTTTACAACAAATTTTATCTGCACACCTCTTCCTTCAGCTGCGCAGATAATGTTTCAGTTATCTGTTGGCTGTGATGTGCTGCTAATACTTTATAAGTGGTATCTTAGAAGATCAGTTCATTTTTCTCTGGCAGATTGCATAGATTTCAGAGTTTTGTCTGTCTCTATTTTAGGAAGTGTACAGCTTGTTTTAGGAGCTACCCCAAAATAGTATTTGCTCATGCATATGTTTACCTGTCTGCCTAGTGTTTTCCATCTCCATGCAGGCTGTGTTGTTCAGTAGCTTTGGTACTTAAAATAATGCAGGTAAAGCTGATGTCTGGGGGATTAACTAATTCTTCACATAATTGCCTTCCTAGATATGAGGTTAAAAAATTTCAGTGCTAAGCAACAAGAATTACAATTAGCTCTGTCAGCTGAGGGCTTTTTGCATGAACTTCTCTAACATCCAATGTATTATTAGTTTTTGTGTTATTTCCCTGACTAGTTCTAATGAATGATAATCTGGCCTTGCAGATTTAAGAACTGAGAAAAAGAAAACCTACGTGGAGAAATAGACTTTCTTTTCAGTGTTTCAATTTAAAATCTGTTGCCCATGCATCGATTCAGTATTACCTGTGAGTTTGGTGTGTGAGGTGCTGGGTGCACACAAGGTATGGAGATGATCACTTAGTGTGCAATTTGAATGTGAAGTCGAGATTCTGATAGTCTGACCTGAGACTCATTTACATGATGTACTCTTAACCCCTTTCAGTGAGAAATAGAAATGTGCAGGATGTAATTAACCCTCCTGCTCACATCCAAACTGGGTTTGCATCACATAAATAAAGTATAGATGAAAAGAACATCCTCAAAAACCTTCAGGATCAGCTGTTTGATTATGCTGATTATATGTGGTGTGTAGTTGATTCATATACATTAAAGTACATTCATGCATATTCATGTACATTATTTACATTTTGATTTTTGGATAATTTTTGAAAAGTTAAATTCCAATGGTTATAATTACATTTTAATTATAAATGGTACAATGGAATCAAATGCACCACAGAAACTTGTCCTACAGATAAAAATTTAATTTGCTGAGTTCTATAATACACAACTTGGATGTGTTGCAATGTAAAAGAAAAGGGATTTCCATAATCAACAGGTTGGGGTGTAAAAGAATTTATGCTCCTCATCCAGAAATAGTTAGAGGAAGAGTAACTGCCTTTGCTGTTGTGCCTCCCATCACAATCAAACAGAGTTAAATCACTAGATCCTTAGAATCCCTTGATTCCATCTCCTTTAACTCCAGTGGGAGCAGGCAACTAATTCACATGTAGATCTTTACATGAAAATGCCTTTTTGAGATGGTTTAATCCTTAAAGGATATCACACACCATACTGAGATTTAAATTCCTCATTCTACATTCACAGAAAATGTGCATCCCTGTTAACTGGCTAATCAACACTTCTAAATATCAGGGTATTTTGCTAATGTTCTGGAACACAGTTTTTAATTAATTAATTGAATTTCGCATCCATCCTTTTGTAAAGGGCTCCTGTGCATATGCAAGTGAGAATCTATAGGCAAATAGATGAAAGTGAAATCACTTGAATATTTAATGGCTGTGTCTTAATGTTCATTCCATGTTATTGATACACAGAGGTACTAATTTGCCCTGTGAACATTCACAGTAGCAGCTACAACTGATACAGCTAATTGTCACTTGAAAGGTTTTAGAATAATTTCTAAGTAAATTCCCACCTCTTGAAAGTCTGAGTTTTTTTCACTTTGCAGCAGGACAGAATAACCTTCAAATCATTAGTGGAAAGAGCTCTCAATGCAAAAATGCCTCCTGTTGTGGTGGGTGGGTTTTCCATAATGCACAATATGGCTTCATATGGAACAGCTTCAATTAGAGATTAAGAGAACGAAAATGCTGAAAGGAGCAAAAGTTAAACGCTCAGACAGACTACATGTAAAATCCAAACAAAATGGCGATGGTCCTTAGAAAAAAACTGATCAAATAATTATACTTAGTGGAAGTCTTAATTGATGCTGTGCATCTTCTAATACTGTAAACCTTATTTCTTATATTGTCCTCCTTTGAGGTAAGTAGATTAGCAATTAAAACTCATGTACCTAAATTTTTGTAGTGCCTGGCTGAGGAACAATATTTGCATGGCATTTACTCTCTATTGTGTTTTCAAAAGTCAAGTTTTAATAAGTTACTTTCATTTCTCTTTGAAAAAAGAAAAAGAAAACAGCAACAAAATTACCATCCTGAGTTGGAACAAATCACAATTAATACTGTGTGGATGGAAACAGACTTTGCTAATCCAATAAAAGTCATCTTTAATTGAGATTCAAAACAAAATAAGGAAAATCAACTTTCTTTATTAATAAACCTCCTCCTGCCCCAAATATTTAAGCCCTTTATACAAAGTTAAATTTTTAAGAATATGGAATCTTTCAGACTTATAAATATCTTTTTATGAAAATACATTCTGGTAGAAAATGTGTGGAATCTAGCGGAAGAAGTGTCAAAATAAAAATCTAGTAATTCCCATTCTGTCACTATGAGTTGTCAGTCCAAGACAATTCAACAGCTGAGATATGGATAGCATCAAATCCTGTTCTCTAAGTTGGTTTTTTTTCCTTAGTGTAAATAAACACATACTATTTCAACCTTGACATTGACTTTTGCTGTGATCACAGATCATCCACCTTCCTGCCTCAGCCTATGGGATCCAAAGACAGTACATCAAAGAATTTTTCTTGCTGAGGGAAGAAAATGTGAAAATTCCCATGTTCTGGGGATGTTCATTGTCATGAGAAATACCTTTAATGTGAATAGAAATACACTGTCAGACTGAGGCTATGGCATAGCATCTGCTAAACAGACAGAATATTTTTATGTTGGAAAAGGAGTGATCAAATAACTGTTTCAGAAAAGACTGTTCCTCTTGCAAGAAATTAATTTGGGTCTTGAGAACCAGTAGACCAATAGGGTGGCACAGTTAGGAGCATGTAAACATAGGTGTATGTACAAAAATCCTACACTTTCTATGTAGCTGGGATTGGAAATGAGGAATGTTGGTCTAGAGACTGCAGATCTCATCGGAAAAATATTCCAAATCTAAGAGTATTTGTGGGTGTGAAGCAAAATGTGTTGGAAAATCTTGAGTTCAAACTGGCCTCGTTGATTGCTTTTTCTCTGGCATTAGGAAGCTCATCGTGGTTTGGATTGTCTGTGGATCAAGACACATTTAGAATCACAGAATAATTTAGGGTGGAAAAGCCCTCTCAGGTCACCAAGTCCAACCATTCCCCAGCACTGCCACTGACACCACCAAACCACATACCTAAGCACCACTTCTAGACTTTTTTTTTTTTTGACACTTCCAGGGGTGGTGATTCCACCACTGCCCTGGGCAGCCTGTTCCAGTGCCTGATCACTCTTTCTGTGTAGAAATTTTCCCTGATAGCCACTCTAAACCTCCCCTGGCACAGCTTGAGGCCATTTCTTCTTGTTTTATCACCTCTTACCTGGAAAAAAAGACCAACCCCCACCTGGCTAAAACTTCCTTTCAGGTGTCTCTATGTAGATGTTCACATATGAGTCAGACACCTAAGCTCCCATCACAGTCAAGCAGAGTTAAGTCACCAGACCCTTACAATCCCTTGACTCCATCTCCTCTGACTCCAGTGGGAACACAAACAAGCATTTCATAAGTAGATATTTACATGAAAATACTCATGAGATTTTCACGTAAAATGAAAATCTCATTTGAGATGGTTTAATCTTTTAAGGATATCACACACCATGCTGAGATTTAAATTCCAAATTCACGGAAAATGTGCATCGCAGTTAACTGGCTAATCAACACTTCTAAATATCAGGGTATTTTGCTAATGTTCTGGAACACAGTTTTTAATTAATTAATTAAATTCCACATCCATCATTCTGTAAAGGGCTGCTCTCTGTCATTTTGAAGCCATTCCTCCTTGTCCTGTTACCACATGCTATTTAAAAAGCCTCTCTCCATCTTTCCTGTAGGCTCCTGTCAGGCTGCCATTAGGTTTCCTCAAAGCCCTCTCTTCTCCAGGCTGAACAATCCCAATTCTCTGAGCCTTTCCTCACAGCAGAACTGTTCCATCCCTCTCATCACCTTGGTGCCTCCTCTGGACTTGCTCCAACAGCTCCTTTTCCTCTCCTTGCTGGGACACCAGAGCTCAATGCAGAGCTCAAGGTGAGTCTCACCAGAGCAGAGCAAAGGGGCAGAATCACCTCTGTCAATTAAAAAAAGAAAACAAAACCAAATAAACCCACAAAACCTCAAGAAGTCACTTCTGGAGGGAAAGAATGTTCAGCTGTGTGAATGCAATAAATCTTTATGGCAGAGTCAGAGTACAGGTGGGAAAGATTCTTTTAGTTGCCTTGAGCTCTTTTAGTTATTAATATGGATCTTGATGTTAAATACTTGACCCCACCTTTTATCTCCTTTTCCTGGATCTTTCAGACTAGGTGTACCCTTCACAGAAGGTTTGAATTTATAAGGCATCAGAGAAAACAAGCAATCAGCCATAAACCACCTATATTCCTTGTCTCAAATACTCAAGGAACAATGCCACATACCTTAGGTGGTTAAAGCCACATATGTGAGACTGAGCAGCACCTGAAGCAACTTCTGAAAAAGAGGCAAATCACCCCACTCCCCAACGAGTACTTATCTACTGTGAGGCTCACCTGCATGTCAGCAGTCTGCCTGTTCCTCAGCTGCACCATCTGATAAACCTAAAAAGGCCAAAAAAAAATTGAAGAAGCCAGTTCTCCTCCCTTTGCTTTTTAATAGAGTTAATTTGGAGAACATTTCTGACAGTTTCAGATCAGAATTATAAACCCTTGTTGATACGAAGTTAATCAATATGAATTTACTTCTCTCAGTGATGTCAGTGTCTTTCTAAGGGGAAAAGTACATGGCAACACATTCAGGTTACTCTTCATTCTGCACAGATATGAGCAAATACAGGATGGAAATATTATATGGAGGCTAAACAGCCTCTATATCAAAAACTTACTAAATATAGACATATGGGAGTTGTTCATAGCCCAGACTAATGGAGAAAAAAATATTTAGAAAGATTTCTCTTAAATATAAGTTAAATACTTAACCTTAAGTTTGCTTGATGTTGCATTAATGTTTAAAAGATCAACATTTTCAGACTGTCAGTCAAAAAGCAGAGGAGAAGGTGGATAATCTGCTACAAGCCCCTGCAGAGCTCCAGGCCATGGGCAGAGGGGCTGGAAAGTTTCCTGGCACAAAAGGACCTGTAGGTGTTGGTCAGCAGTGGCTGAACACAAGCCAAGGTGTGCCCAAGGAGGCCAGTGGCCCCTGGCTTGTGGCAGCAGTGGTGTGGCAGCAGGACCAGGGCAGGGATTGTCCCCTTGTGCTGGACACTGCTGGGGCCACATTTTGGATGCTGTGTCCATTTCTGGGCCCCTCAGGAAAAGAAAGACATGGAGGGGCTGGAGTGAGTCCAGAGAAAGGAGCAGAGCTGGGAAGGGTCTGGAGCACCAGGAGCAGCTGAGGGGTTCAGCTGGAGGAAAGGAATCTCAGGGAGGACTTTCTCACTCTGCACAGCTCCCTGACAGGAGGGCATCCAGGAAAGAGGGCAGCTGAGAGTGGGTTAAGTGTCCAGCTCTGTTCCCTTCTCTGGACACCTGCAGCACCTCAGTGTCTCTCATGAGCCTCAGACAGTAAGATCAGGAAGGTCTCTGCACTCCTGGTGTCTCTGTGTCTTACTAACAATTTAGGGTCTATTAGCTCTCTAAGGATCCCACCTCTCTACTAACAGTTCAGCATTTATTTTCTCACCTTCTCATCTACTCACACAAACCGAACTATTTCTATTGTTAAATTGTCAAAGATATTATTGACTTTGGCCTTCAAGTATTCATCCAGATGATTTCTGAAAGAGTATGGCTGTTAGAAAGGGACAGAGATGACTTAGAACAGACAGCTCACTTGGATTTGGAGTCAGGAGAGGTCACTAGCCCAGACATGAATCTTGGATAACCATAAGTGTTGAATAACTCTGAATAACCAAAGAGCAGTCCCAAGGATGGTTAATTGCCTATTACAGATGTGGTCATTATGCATCACTGATCAAACAGAGCAGAAGAGGAAAAATTGTTTACCCCCTTGAAGCTAAATAATCCAAGCCATGATTCTTGATTTAATATGGATTTAATCCCTCTGTTGCTCAGTGTATCATGCATCTTCTAATGGCTTTCGTCTTCTCTTACACCATTTTTAAGCTGTTAATTAATCTACCTATATAATCAGCATGCACACAAATTTCAGGCTGTAGTATCTACATCCATACAGTTCTTGGAGTTTTATATTTCAGACAAATATTTGGGTGTTTTCCAGTTTGTGTGTCCTTTCCTAAAGATGCCACACGTATCTTTTCTGTCCAGTACCCTGTAAATCTTACAAAGACCTTCACAAGTTCTTTGATGCATCACAGATATCCACCTTGTTAGTCTGAAGTACAGTTCCTTCTCAGTTACTGTGTGAAGCTCCTTATTTCAGGCACACAGCTATGACAATTAAATTTCTCCTCTGTTAAGCTTCCATGGTACTAATTTCTCCTGTGTGCCTTTCCTTTCCTCTGTGTCCACCACCTGCTTAAAGAAATTGGAGTAATTATTTTTGTCTGGCTTTTGAGCCATGCTTCACTGACCAGAGCTCTCTTTCTCTTCGAGCTCTGTAACATTTTGTCAGAAAAACCCACTAAATAACCAAGAATGATGGTTTATAATTATAGCACTTCAAAGTAAACTGAATAAATCAGCATTCAGCTCTTAATTGTCATCGCTGCATTAAAACTGCCCACTGTCACTTATACTTCCCTAAAGATTTCAGTTCTAGTGCTGTTTTACATTTCTTCTGGATCATGGACCAAAGAGCTGCACATCCCAATTATGCAAGGAATTATATGTTCAAATTTTCTTGTATCAGCAGCTCTGCAGTTGACTTATTTTACAGCACTGGGTTGTAAGACAGACAAGCAAATGACAAGGGAACAATGTACAAGAGACTCACATTCAGTTTAGTCCTCAAGCGTGAGATTATCCTACAGACATTACTGAAGAGAAATCATTGTGTAATGAATGTCTCTGGATCCACTCACATATAATGTTACTACATAATCTTGCTAATAAGGACATGAGGCTCCCTTTTAAAACATTTACATTTTTTAAATCAAATATGTCTGCTGTGGGACTTGTTTGAAAACTCATTGCTGCAGTGACTGGAGAGGTTTTGTTTCAAAGTGAATGCAGTCATGGTCAGTTTATTAATTTCAGTGCCAGCACTGTTGTTTAACTTATTTCCATTTTTTTTAACCAATTCTGGTCTTGTAAACCAGGTTTTATAGAAAGACTGTGCTTTACTAAAGTAAAGAAAGCAAATTCTGGTTCAATATCAGACTCTATTTCATGATTATTTAACAGCTCCTGTATACACTTGTCTCAGTGCATTAATCAAGATAGGAATTGCTAATAAACCGGTTGAGAACCATAGAAAATTATATGTGGGGATGGCAGAGAGATAATCACACCCAGACTACAGGCCCAGCAAGATTGTTGCGATGATATTGGTGGAAAGTACAAAAGACAGAAAGGAAGGATGATATTTCAGTTATTTTAGCAAATACAGGAAGTCAGTATCAAGGAAGAAAAAGATGGAAGTCAGGGCCAAAATCCTTCAAACACCAAAAATAGGAGAAAGAAGTAGAGGATCTACTAACAGAAGAGGGAACTGGAGCAAATACCATAGTACATGCAGTAGTATCAAAAGAAGCAGAAAGAAGGGTATGTATTATCAAGATAGAAAAAAAATATACTATAATTCAAACTAAAAATTTTCATATCTGTATGCAAGGAATTAAGAAATGGCTTTTCTGAGCCTTCATAGAGAGAAGACTATGAAAGCCTGTGCAAAGCAGTGTAGAGTCAAAGCAAACTCCCTCCAAAAGCTCTGAAATAAAACACTGGCAAAGTGAATATATTCAGTAGCAAATCCAGGTGTGTGGCTCTCTGCAGACTGAGCTTTGTACAACACAGTCCATTAGTTCCCAACCAGCACAGGACCAGAACTAACACAAAATAAATGCAGCAGCATCCCTTTTTTTTCCCCTACCACTGAGCCTACCAGAGCAGCCCTGAGTGATAAACATCTCTCCCTCTATAAATGACTGGCCTGTTGCTAATGGCAACAACTCTGTTCCTAAAGTTAGCTGAGCTCTTACAGTGGCAAATTCGGTGTCCTCACGTAACTTGCAGGATTCAGCTCGTCACTTTTGCCAACTCCTGCAGCCATACAACTGCATTTGAGCATAAGGTTTTCCTTTCTCTTTGCACAGTGTTTATCAATTAAAAGGCAGTTAAAGTTAGAGCCTGAGTTATAGGGTCCTGAATATGGAAGGGGAATCGATATTTAGTCTTGCCATTGTGTGATGCCATTTTATCCCAAATGAACATTGGTTTGGGGGGGGTTTTTTTGGGTTTTGTTTTTTGTTTTAAATAATTCCATACAATATTATAGGACAGATCCTTTAATTCCAGATACAGATGGATGGAAGTAATTCATCCAAATTATGGGACACAGCTAAAAGAGGGCTTAGGACTAAACCATGTGTTACTTAGGGTTTCAAACTGTGGTTAGCAGATGTTTGCTGAGATGATGTGATGTGAGAGGCAAGCATTGCATTAATTTATGGTTGTAATTTTGTAGAAAGATACACACCATATCCAACCTCTGGGGGTAAATGAGCTGTTAAAAATAATCTCTTGTCCTGATTTGTGAGCCTTACTTTTGGTTTCAGAGATCCTTTCATCAAAGTCATGAGGAGAACAAAATTTTTATACACAAGAATTATTTACGGCCAATTCAGAATCAGTTTTGTGAATGTCTTATGATATTTGGATTTAGGTTTTGAATTCCAATAGCTTAGAAAACTGTGAATCATAAATGGGATGTCTAAATTGTTGTATAAAAAGATGCCCAAAATTTCTCTTTAAAAAGTAATTTTAAATTCCATGTTAATTTTTTTTTAAGAAAAAACTACATTTCGGAAAAGAATATTTTCGTCATAATTACAAAACTATGGAAACAATTCATTCCAGCCACATAGAATCTTATAGAATCACTTAGGTTGGGAAAGACCTTTAAGACCATCAGGTCCAACCCTTAACCCAGCACTGCCAAGGCCACCACTAAAATATGTCCCCAGGTGTCACATTAAAAAGTTTTTTGAACACTTCCAAGGATGGTGATTCCGCCATCATATGACAGTGACAAAAAAGATAGATGGGGAAAATGTCAAAGTATCAGTTCATAACCTTTACAATATTGCACCTGGAGCTTCATAAACTGTAGAGATAAAATACAAATTATTACTTTTCTTCCTTTATGGCTTTTCAAAGGAAAGCATAATTATCTAAAGTCAACACTGATTGTCCCACTATAAAAATTATTACAGTCACAGCCTGGAGCCTTTAAGAGAATCAGGAGCTGGGACAATAAAAAGCACAGTACACAGGGGTGTCTGCTCAGAGCTGTGTATCAACCTAAACTGATTTTGGGAAAAAAAAATCAATGAGCTTAATTACTCTAGGCTGGACATGTCTGTTCCATTCTGTGCACTTTTATGCCATAGATATTGCAAGAGTGTCTGGGACTCTGTTTTGGGAGGATATTTTCCTGCACCCACTTCCAGCTGCTGTTTCTGAGCGTGAGACACAGAGAGGAGAGCTGGGGGAAGGTAAAAGAGATCAGAGACTCACAGAGTGATTTGGGTTGGAAAGGACGTTAAAGCTCATCTCGTTCCACCCTCATGCAATGGGCAGGGACACCTTCCACTACCCCAGGTTGCTCCAAGCCCTGTCCAGCCTGGCCTTGGACACTTCCAGGGATCCAGGGGCAGCCACAGCTTCTCTGGGTAAACTGTACCAGGACCTCCCCACCTACACAGGGTCTCTTCTGCACATCTAACCCAAATTCCCTAAATAAATAAGGACATTCTCTTTTTCAGTGGTTCACTGTTAGCAAGGGATGGTGAGTTTTCATGCTGGTTTTATACAACACCTAAAACCAAAACAGATGATAAATAAGGCCATGGATGCTACCAAAAAACCGTTTGAGCTTCACAAGCTTTACACCTCTTCTCTCTGAAACACTTTGCAGCTGTTACTGCTCGTGCAGCTCACTTCCTGCCAGGTAAATAGAAATCTGCTTCCTATAATACTTTGCAGGCATTATTTGCTGCCATAAAACATGAATAAAAGCATAAAATATTGGGGAAGATACAATTTTATAGTGCATTAAAATAAAAAAAAATTAACAAGCATGACAGGTTAACATTTTACAAGCATCAAAGGAGCAGGTGAATTATGGCATTATAGGCAGCAGAACAAGCTATCTTGTGTTTAGCCTTGGAGCTCTTAATTTTTCCAGACCATTTCTAATTAGAGTCTTGAAATGAGATTCTGCTAGCAAACCCCTAAATTACAGGGCGTAAAGAGGGGATTCAATCCAGATATTTTTTCAGTACAGGACTCTGAGCCCAACACGCTGTGTTCTGCATACAAAGCATTTGAGTTGTACAAGTATATAATGATCATAAAGAATTAAAAAAGGTGTAGGTGTTAAGAAGAAAAAAAAAAAAGAAAAAAAAGAAATTTCAATTCCCCCATGCAGGTGACCTTTGTGAGTTCATTTGCCAAAGGAGGAATTGCAATGTTGTGCATAGAGCCACGAAAACACAAAGATGTTCTGCAGAAAAAAGGTGAAATTCCACATCAGTGTACATAAGAACTGAGGTGCTCAAGATCAAGAACTAGAAAAACCATATTCTAAAGCAGGAAAGGGAAGAGAAAAGGAAAAGGGGAAATGTGACAGGGAAAGGGAAAAGACTGACTAACAGGAGAAAAAAACCCAAAAACTTCCTTGTGTCCAGAATAAAACCCACGAAACCTTACATTGGCAATATATAATCTGGGTTAATATACTGTTGTAAGGAAAAGGCAGGGTATCTTGGGCAAATCTTTGTTTACTGACACCTCACAGAGGGTGTGAAGATTTATATGTACCCAGATGAAGAAACGAGAAAACATCCGCCTTTAGATTATGTTAAACTGATCCAGGGTGATTACTTTGAGAACTGAGGTAGCTTATGCATATGATTAAATATCAGTTGCTTAGCAGTCATTGAATTTACTTGTTTATGTAAGAATATGCAGTCTGCGCAGTACTGGAAAAAAATGGGGAATTTCCCTCTCAAAATAATATTTTTTTGGGAGTTAGTGGTATTTTTCTACTATGTGAAAAAATATGGTGGAGAAGAAATATTAAAATAAAAAAAATTAAAATGAAAATACATTACTGGAAGATCTCATGTGGGGAAGATATAATAGGTAGGGAGCTCACGAAGGGCAAGTCAATGACTGTCTTTTGTGTCAGTCCATCTGAAAAACAAAATAAATAACAGACTCTCAGAGCAACAAGAATCACGAGGGGAAAATTGAGGGGAAAGATCATGATTTTTTTAAACAAAGTGGTCATTTCAGTACTGGAAAAGAGATGGGAAATGGCTCTTGGAGCAATTCAATCTCGAGATTTTGGACATCTGGTCTGACTGTATTCAGATAAGATAGAGGAAGTTTTCTACTTCAAGAGGGAACAGCCCAATAATAACAGAGTCTGATGTTTGTCAGAATTGTTCTAATAGTTACAAGCTTTATGCTCTGAAACTGTCAGTCAGAAATAAATTGCAACAAAGACAAGATTTTGATGCCCATTTGATGGGCAGAAATGATAAAATATATGAAAGGATCAAATGCAAAAGGAGTTACCAGGTGTCATTCTTCTGGTGAGTTGAACCAAACATTGCAAAAAGGAAATGACAAAAGGAGATGTGGTAAGGGAGTAATTGCTGATACCAGAGACTTTGGCCTATTAGTACAATTTCAGATCTCACTCTGGTAGAAGATCCAGAACAGAAAAAATGAAAAAATCATTACATAATTCCTTCTTTTTTTTTATTTTATGGTAGCAGCAAAGGAGATAATCCCAGACAATATTGATTGAATAAAGAAGAAAAACACAACTAAGGAAAGAGTTCTATTGAAGTCACTACACTAAGAATTGAAAGACCAGGAAATTTCAGTAGGGCAGGGAGATGGAAAATCTGTGAAAGTTATAGTGAGGGAGAAAGTACAGCTGACACCTGGGTTTAGAAGAAGAAAGAGGATGTAGCTCACACCAAAGGCAGAGCATTGTACAGAACCATGCCAGTTTCCCGGAATAATAAATATTATCTGAGGAATTTTAGCCACAGGTAGCAACAAATCCTTTTTTATTTTATAATAGAAAAAATTAGCATGAACAGAATCCTGACATTCTTAACCAAAAATGGTCCTTACAATTTCAATCATAATTTTTTAGTCAATCTAATAATGGATATTTGTAAAAGCAAATGAAAATATATATAGGAACACATCACAGGATGTTTGTGGTCAGTATAGACATGAACTGGAGAAAAATAAAGTCCTTGGGACAATATAATGCAAAGACTGATGTTTTTCCACTGTACAGACAGCAAAACAAGATCAAGGATGCATCAGCAGCAAAATGACAAATTACTGAAAAGATGTAGCCACATGTCTTTATGGGAATAGAAAAGCTGCCAAGAGAATATAAAATCAAACTTGTGACATCAGCAATTCCAACAACAGTCTCTGACCTCTGTATTTTCCTACTAGAGAAGGTAAAAAAAGAGCAAAAGAGAATGAAAAATATGAGAGGTATTTGACAGATAAAAGTACTTAAGGACTCATATGCAATGAAAGCCCTAAAGCTAAGCAGAAAATTAGCATATGTATGTGGAGAAATAAAACAAGCTTCTTATATTAGCTTGTTTATCAGAAACCAAATACCCCCAAAGTTACATACTTTGAAAGTCCTCTTGGCCTTTCTCCTCCCCAGCTTTTTCATGGAAGAATCTAAGCATTAACTGTATTCATCATTATATTTGGAAGGTACTGGTGTCAGCTGGCTCCCAGTCAGCATCACTCTAGCAACAGAAAATTTCTGAAAAAGAAATCTAGGATGCTGCCAGGGTTGCTTGGCATCCTCTGCCAGGCAGAAGATGTGTTGGTTTATGACAGAAATAAAACCGAGAATGATGAATTTTGAGATAGTTTCAGCAAGCTGGCCTTGCTCTCAATGAGGCTGCTACCTGTGACAAGGAGCAGATAAATGTGTGCTGTTTATCGTTAAGAAATGGGAAGTTCTGGTGAACCATTGTTTCTGCAGCTCCAGAAAAAGCTCAGCAAAGTCTGTGAATGCAGCAATGTTTCAATTGTCAGAAAGAGCAGATTTTGGAAAGGAAGCAACAAGGTCATTTCACATAGCTAAAGAAGTATTGATGCATCTACCTCTTTGGTGCAATATTCTGTATTCTGCCTGTCATGCAGAGGTAAAGGCAAAGGATGCAGAATTCTTTGGTATATCTGTACCTGAATCTGTCTCCATCAAAGAAAACCTGTCTGGAGACAAGAAACTCGCACCCTGTAGTATTCGTGTAAAAAAATGTTATGTTCCAGCATGTGTAGGCTGCTCAGAAACTCACAGAGACCTGCAAAGGCCCAGCCTTTACATGCTTGGCAGTTTGATAACACCCAAACAGATTGAAGCATCTCTGCCCTTGTAGAATTCATATTCAACAAATAACTTTCTCTTGTAGATTCAGAGACTCTGATCAGAGAGGGTTCTTTCTTTCAATCTTTGTTAGTGGCAAATAGTCTTAGAGAAAGCCTTTGTAAAGCAAAAACTCGTGAAAGAACAGACTTTTGAGGAAAATGTCCAAGAAAATACATGCAAATATTGACTTGACCATATTCTTTCAGTCAACATAAATTTCATTTATTATTTTTTATTAATTAATTATTCAGTATCAATCGAATGTATTCAGAGCTGCTCAAGAAGAGAGAACCAAGGGGATGAAATGCAAAGCAGACCAACTGCCACAGTGTCAAACACAGGCTGGCGCTGGGATTATGGAATGAAAGCATCGTTAATCCTCTGAGAGTTCAGAAGAGCTGTGCTTCAAAATCCTTCAAGAGCACAAACTAGGGCAGCACATGAGTGCAGCACTTTCTAGGGTTTGACTTGGATGGTTCAAACCTAAGTAACAGCTGGAAAGAATATAGTGTGGGAGGAAAAATAAGCAAACAAGAATATCCAAACACCCCCTCTCCCCCAGGAAACAGTTGCTAATATAATTAATATCTACAAAACTACCTGACAGATCTGAACAAGAGGCAGCAACAGCTTTTTTTTTTTTTTTGGTATGTTGGTTTGATATTTTTTGAGAGAACACACACATGCATTATTGTATCTGATAATTTCTTCATACACACAGACCTGTACTTTGATGGTTGTCAGACGCACAGGTCATGCAAAAAAACTAAAGCCAGTGCTTGCCAGGTGTGAAATTCCTAAGGTTTACATAGTAGGATGTGGACTTTGTATTAGCACCTCTGAACTCGTCAGCAAAGACAAGGGAGGATTGCATGTACTCAGGGGAAAAAAGGTAACAATCAGGAGAAGCTGTGTGTACAACAATTTTGACATACTGATCACCTGCACCTGGATTCTCTCCAGCAGAACTGGTGATAAGTACATTAGGAATGGCCCTACTTGAAGCACTCATTAATCTTCAACCTCTTAAGTCCAGCTAGAAGGAACTGTTGGAGCAAAGTTCCAAGACATAAACTTGGCCATTGAAATGACCGAGGGTACAAAAACTGGAGAACCACTCCTGGAGCAAAAGGATAATTTCTTTCCCCTTAAAAATCTTGGAAATCTTTCGGTGCACTCTGTCAGAGTTTGAGATTGGCGCAAAGGTATTTCTTCAAAGGAATGAAGTGTTGCCTTCCTATTTCTACTGCAGCTGAGAGAAAATAGGTAACTTACAGTGGTGACAAGAGGAAAAAGCAAAGAGGACTGTCCTGCCCTCAGTCTCTCTCCACATCTCCAGGAGCTGCACACAGATATTTCAGGAGAACTGATCCAACCCAGTCCAAGTTCAGAATCCACATCAGATTTATTTCTATGGCTGGATGAGAAGCTACATCAGTGGAGATAGCTTTGAGTAATTTGAAATTGTTTCAAAGCTCATGATTGAAGGAGGCAAAACATATTTCAACATGGTGGGGAAAAATAATCTCTTAGGTTACTTTATGGGTGTGTCAGTTAATATTATTTGTTAGTTGTACCAGCCATTAGTTCCTTTAAAAATGAAATTCCTTAGGCTTTTTCTTTGAATGATGAGATGTAAAAAACCTGTTCAAAGCTCCTGTCATCTTCTAAAGTAAACAGAACAGTATGCACTTGAATTTAGAACAGCACACAAAATGTCAATCATTGAAATTAGAGATCTGTTGCATGCAAAATTTTATGCATGAAAAGAAACTGTTCTGAAGCTCTGGATGATATAAAATCTTCCCCTGCATAGTCACACAGTAAGAATTTTGTGATTTAAATTTAATGTTTCATCTTTGTCTTTCTATTTTGTTTAAGTATCATATTCAGACTTGCTCTTATATATTCAGACGTTTGGTTCTGCACTGGTTTATCAATATTACTGCTCTGCTTCATGGGAATTTCCTCACAAAGATCGATGCAAAATACACCTGCTGTCTGAATATACACATTTCTGTCCTTTTTTAAAATAGAAGATATTTTATTTTACATCATTTCCCTTAGCTTTTAGACTGTGTAGGCGTAGCTTTGCAGTGCTCCAGGAAATTGAAGTGCATTTCCTTTGTAAATGTTGTAACCATCGGTTTGTCTCTTTGGGAACAAGGAAAGGCTAGAGAGTTCCTCCAGAGAAAAGAAAGCTCTATTATAAATAACATACACAGAAATTGATTTGCTAAACTATTTTCGTGTTTGTGAAAAGGATGTATATCTCCTACTTTTCACTTGCATTCCAGCAGCACCAGCAAACCCCAGACCTGAAACAATCCCCAGCTCTGTTTGGCAGTGTGGAAGATCCTTTTTGCCCTGTTTTGGGGAATCATGCTCCATGACAATGGTGATGTTTGTCAGCTGGTGCCCTCCATGGTTTCTGTCACAGCTCAGCCCCAGCAGCTGCTGTGCATGAAACCACTGTGTGTAAGAAAATGTGGCTGTATCCGTCCATCCCTCCATCCACCCATCCATCCATCCATCCCTCCATCCATCTCCATCCATCCATCCATCCATCCATCTCCATCCATCCATCTCCATCCATCCATCCATCCATCTCCATCCATCCATCCATCCATCCCTCCACCCATCCATCTATCCATCCATACATCCCCATCCATCCACCCATCCATCCCTCCATCCATCCATCTATCCCTCCATCCATCTCCATCCATCCATCCATCCATCCATCCATCCATCCATCCCCATCCATCCACCCACCCATCCACCCNTCCATCCATCCATCCCCATCCATCCATCCATCTCCCTCCATCCACCCATCCATCCATCCCCATCCATTCTTCCACCCATCCATCCTTCCACCCATCCATCCATTTCCAGCCATCCACCCCTCCATCCATCCGTCCATTTCCTGGAACCCACGAGCCCACCTGTGCACATCTTGATGCTTTTCATGCTCTTGGGACAAATATTTCCTTTATGCAGAGTCACCGTATCATATTTACTTTTCATAATCCTCTGCTTTTAGGCATTTTGAAGTGTTAAGCCAAAGGTACTCTTTGTTTACCTCCGTTTTTTCACACCTTGTGAACACTTTGGCTATTTCTGTTTCCATTTCTAAGTCTGGGGGTGAAAATGTTACAGCCCTTGAATTTCCAGCAAGTTGATCATCCTCCTGGTCTCAGTGCTTGATATTCCTGCTGGGATATTTAGGATACTCTCAGCATAAGGTCTGGAAGGTTGCTTTGCAGGCAGACTAAATGAAACTGGATAGCTACTGGTAAAAAAACTACAAAAGGCAGCACTGCTGGAAAAAAAAATCTTTCGTTTCCTAAAACTCCTCTATTTTGCTTTCATTCAGTTTCTGTGGTTTGCTATTTGCATAAATATGTTCTTTATGCTTTTGACATTGGGTCTCTCATAGGTGTTATTAGGGAGGAAGGAGTATGAGTTCTTTCCCCAATACGGAAAAACAAATGGGTTTTTTTCTTGACCTTATTAGTTTAAAATATTTATAACTAGATGAATAATTCCTCTGAACAACATCCTGTAATTCTGGGAAAAGATAAAAAATTCTCACTTAAACTAATTACATTTTGGAGCTCAGCATTTTTTATATTATTTTACCTCAAGTAATTTAACTGAAATTTAATTGAGGGATTTTTTAATTAAAAGTGGAGAAATGAAACAATTGCAAAATTTGTTCCAGCCTCAAAATATCTATAAATATATTTATTTTGTCTCAAGAAAACCAGTGAGAGGGAGCTTCAAAAAACATCCTCCCCACATGGCTATTTCGGCTGTGCAACTAAATGGAATAATTCACAATCAAAATTTACTCGTGTCTGCGAAACTGCATCTCATTTTTCTCCTCAGGGGTTTGTATCAGAAACCGATGCCAGCAGTAAGAGATTCACAGCTGCACAATGTTATCACACGTGAAACGTGATTTCCACATGCCTGTCTATTAAATACTGGCTGTCACCTGTAATGTTCTGGCAGATATAAATGAGGACAACAATAGCTCAACTTTTGGGTATTCACAATTTCTTTTATAAATAAATATGCATTTCCTATGCCGATGGGAAGCAGTTTAAGCATAGTTTTTCAATTTTCAAAGTGCAGCTAAATGTTATCCTCACAAATTTGGGTTCTCCTGATGGGATCCATAGCCTTGAACCTCTGTTTTGTTCAGAACTTATTAGGCTTCAGCTGTTGGAGCACATAATGAGGTTTAATTCATTTATCCTCATCATACCCCAAAAAGCAGTGTAATACCAACCAATAGCCCCAGTTTATAGTTCTAATCTATGGCATGAGAGCATTTTTGTGTTTATCTTCTGCTGAAATACATCTAAGCACCACAGCTTAAACTTGCTGTAAGCTTTAGACATCTCTGATGGCAGCTCTGCAGGTCTGGGACTCTTCAAAGAGACAACTGCAGAAGGAGGAAGCAGCATCAGAATCAAATCCCTTTCTTTCAGGAAGACACACGCCAAAACCAGAGGTGTTCTAGGTTGGAGTTCCCCGTTGGTGTTAATTTGGATCTTTCCATCTCTCAGGTGTGTTCATTAGCAGAAGTAAAGGGAATAGCCTCTCTCCTATCTGCTTTGTCTCAAATCACAGAACGATTTGGTTTAGAAGGGACCTTAAAGGTCGTCTTGTTCCATCCTCCTGCCATGGGCAGGACACCTTCCACTAGACCAGGTTGCCCCAAGCCCTGTCCAACCTGGCCTTGAACATTCCAGGGATGGAACATTCATCTGAGTACGTCTCTGTGACATATAAATCTTAAGAACAAATGTAGTCATTGGACATTTTAATGTATCTGGCAAATATCAGTTTACACACACACACACCCTTTGCAGCTTCTGCAGTGATTTGTCAAAAAGGTTTCTCATCCACTCGTCCACACAGAATTCCATGTTTTCCACAGTGATTCCATGTATAACTTGCTTGAGGAGTCACACAGGACAAAAGTTTTGGTGCCTTTTGCTTGAAAACTGACCTTATGATGAGTTTATGGTTCCGTCTGAACAGCCCTGGGGGGACAGATTGCTGAGGGATATCAGATCTTGAAAAGGAAAGAGTGATGGTGCTGCATTGTAGAAAGAAGAAACTAATCAGAAAACAAAAGGATATGAAGAGGTACTGAGAGGGGAGATTAATATAGAAGTGATGGAGGAAGAACTTTGCTTGGAAAGAAGTAAAGCAAATGGAGAATAATCTGAATTCTACATAAAAACATTGAGGAAGCTTAGCCTTCTGGTGAGGAGGGGATCCAAAGGTTATCTCATGAAAGAGGTCAGCTGCACTTGCTTTTTCCAAGAGAAAATTAAACTTCAAAAGAAAAGGAAGCCTTACTGGCATATGCTACAGAGACTTGTTGCCTTTCAGGTTTGGGGTAGATCGATGCTTTCGATGTTTTTGGAACCCAGAGAATGTCTCATCGTCAGATGCTGAGATTATTTTGTACCTAAAATAATAGATATAAAAATAGCACCTGATGGAGTACAGACATCTCCTTCACTCCCACTCCCCAAAAGGGCAGGGAAGAGGCACTATGATGGCTCCAGCTAGAGTGTGACTGCTCCTGAAAGCCCAGACACATTCAGCCTGCAGAGCTGCTCAGCTCTGTCAGCGTGACTCAGATTTTAAATTGTGAGGGATGCATTTGCAATGTGCAAGGGTGCATTTTAAAGTCAAAGCAAGCTTGTAAAATGTCCAAATTTGTCTATGCAGAGCTGTCTTGTATCGTGTACTTTCTGCTGTCTTCAATTACACTAATAAAATTTTCATTTGGGAAAAGAGGTTGGATATAAAACTGGATAAACTCTTTGAGTTCTTTTTTCTTTTTTGATTATTTATTAGAGATAACAACTAATGTACTGCTTAAGGGTAATGAATCTTATTAAACGTACTCTAAATTATCTCCCAAATTAATACAAGAGTGCAGTTCCAGTGCTAAAGACCCACATAGGACTGGCAGAAGAGCTAATATTTGCTTCTTGTGAAAGACTCCACATTGCCTCCAGCTAAATTATGTATATCCAATCAAATTCTTGTCCCTAATAGAGATGTAATATATGTAAGCAGATTAAAATGTTATGTACTACTTACAGGAGATGTCTATAGATTTCATTCAGATGTCTATAGATTTCATTTCTTATAGAGTATGCCCATTTCTTGCAGCCTCTATGTGATATCTCCTTCCTTTTTTTTTTCCTACCTATTTCTCAACATATTTTTCAGGCATTGCTTGGTCCATGACACAGGTCAGTGTAATCATGCTACATCAGTATGAGTGAAGGGATTTTGTCTTCAGGGATAGAATTACTGCCTTGAGATGCAAATTTATTTTGGAGGTGAAAGTGTGATTTTTAAAATGTAAGCAGTGTGTACACATAGCTGCCTTAAGAACACACAACTTCATGTATTCCCCAGGTCCTCCAGCCAGTTCAGCACAGTACCTGGACAACTCTCAGCTGCTCTTCTGCTACCCCTGCTCCCAGGAGATTGGCTGTGGCTCTAGGGAAGTATTAGATGTGACTCTAATAAGGGAATATTCAATGAGAATGGTTATTTGCATTCCCTTTAGCCTGGATATCCCATTAATATTCCGTCCTTTGAACACACTGCCGAGTTTGAATTTAAATGCATCTCTGTGTCTCCTGTGCACCACCAGAGCTACCACAAAAAGTCAGTCTCATTTCAGTTCCTTACCATGAGAGAGAGGTTTAAGGGAGGATTATTAGAAAAGAAGACTGAGGAAAAAGCCTGGAAAAGAATGAGAAGATTAGTGGTGAGGTTTTATATTCAGAAAGGTTTCCTTTCCATATTGAAGGAGACAATAATTTCCTTCATCTATCACATGTAGCAACATTTTTTATGACTGGACACAGTGAATTTTTTTAGGAAACTTCTCAGCAGTGAGGAGGTTTCCTAAAACTCCTGTGACCAGAGTCAGGCTGTGCCTGGTGCCTAGGATGCTGCTGAGTCTCCTGTGACATTGAATAAAATTTCAGGTACTGCAAAGGAAAGGCTGACAAAACTGTTGAACACAAAAAAAAAATAGTAAAAACTATATCAGGTGCAAAAGACACAAGGATTTTCATTTCTTCAGAGGCCACAATGGTCCAAAGCTTTGGTATGATATGAGATTTCAGCACAAATTTCAAATATAAAGTAGTAGTTAGCCATAAAATGCACATGTGAGAAACTCACTGAACCCAATTCAGTATTAGCATAATTTGTATAATTTCTATTCTTTCTTGATGCTTATGATTAATTTTTCCCTTGAATATTTCAGAAGTAGGTTACCACCAATATTCTTTGGAAACAGATTTGGTTCTTGAAACAGTAATAAAGTTTTCTTTCTTTTTGTTAAAATTTTCTTTAAGCATTCTTTCATGTTTTCACCTTTTTCTCATCAGTTAGTATATCCCATTCAAACTTGTTTGTCTTATTACCATCACTGTCAGCAGCAGCCAGTAATGGTTTGCTGTTTTTTCCCCATCATAGTGCACAGAGAAATTTATTTCCATCTTGAGCTGTTATTTCAATGCATATTTAGAACACATTAATTAGAAATAAATGGGCAAAGCAACTAATAACCAGTCCTCTCCTATATCCCCTCCTTGAAAATGTCCCATTTCATTTCCTGTGATACATTTTGCACCAAATTAACAAGCCTGTGAGCACTTCCTCGAAGTGCTGTGATGCTTTCTGAGCTGTCATATCTGATCACACACAACCAGGCTCCTCAATTTTCATGGATTCTTGGCGTTCTTGACTGCCTGACACACAAAATTTTGCCACATAGTGAACTCCTATTAAAGCCTGTTGCAGAAACTCAGTGACCAAGGCATGGGAAGAACATTAGATCACAGAATGGCCTTTCTGTAACAGAGAGCAGAGGATTCTGCCCAGGGATTCCCTTGCTCAACACTTCAGAGCTCTTGGCTGAAGACACTTCTGCAGAACTTGAACCGATAATCAAGAAAACAAGTAAACTCAGTGGCTTATCTTTTAAAATTTATTTTTTATGCAGACAGGCTGAGAAATTTGGGGGTGTTCAGCCTGGAGAAGGCTCAAGGGAGATCTTTTAGCACCTTCCAGTGCCCAAAGGGGGTCCAAGAGAGCTGAAGGGACACTTTGGGCAAGTGATGGAGGGACAGGACAAGGGGGAATGGCTTCAAACTGACAGAGGGCAGGGATGGATGGATATTAGAGAGAAATACTTGGCTGTGAGGGTGGTGAGCCCCTGGCACAGGGTGCTCAGGGAAGCTGTGGCTGCCCCTGGATCCCTGGAAGTGTCCAAGGCCAGGCTGGACAGGGCTTGGAGCAACCTGGGATAGTGGAAGTTGTCCCTGAACATGGCAGGGTTTGGAATGGGATGATCCTCAGAGGTCCTTTCCAACCCAAACCATTCTGTGATTCTGTAGTTTGTGGTGCTGATGGGAATCAGTAGTTCCACTTGATTTCCAGCAGGAGCTGTCCACGCTCTGCAATTCTGAAAATATGGTTTTATTTGATAGCATTACTTCCATGCAGAAGTCGGTTTTCATGCATGAAAAAATTAACAAATTTCTGTGAAAAATGATAGATTTCATAAAACCTTTTTTTTTTCATGTAAAACAAAATAACATCTATCCACTCAAAAAGTGCCAAAAGAATTTGATGTCAGCATCATTAGGATATAAGTGATTTGTTACCTAAATACTCTTGTATTTATGGGTACATCTATTATTTTGATTTATAGTAGTGTTATCAGGCAGTTGGAATAACACTAATTTTTTAAGAGTACCCCTTAACTAATAAAATAATTTTTAGGCAAAAAAGGATCTCAGATAAAAGTTCCATAGGACACACCCCCCCCCTTTATTGGTACAAAGACTCTGACCTCTCATAACGGTTTTATCAATAATATATCAATTAATAATTAAAGCTCCATCATTTATTAACTGGAGAGTCAATTAGGTCTTTCTTTAGAGTATAATGACACCTTGGCAATGAGAAGAATACTCAGAGGAAAATAATGATTGATCAAATTGTTAAAAATATGGAAATGGAGTAGAGCAAGAAAACAAGATGCAGTATAATTGCAAGGGACTCATCCTACAAATCGTCACCTAGTTTTTATGTCTAGAGAGGAATAACAAGAATAATAAAAATGGTTTTATTTCGTCCTCAGGGAGGAGTTTCTGGTTAAGAAAATGCTCTACATTTTTTCTTTTTTTTTTCTATGTCTTACTTTTTAACGCCCTTGCTGCTGTGGACTGAATATTTACAATATACCGTTATTGCAGATTTGCATATGAAAAGCCAAGTGATGACTGGGAGATTTTTAGTGTGGACAATCAAAAGAATTTGTTTTGATTAAAGAGTAAAAGGGTTGTCTTGAAATATCGAGTTTGGGAATATAAAATGATTAGCAACAGATAGGAGTAAAATGTGGAGGGAAAGAAGAGGAGGGAGAGGGAGTTGGGTGGGGTGGGGGAAGGGAGGGAGAGAGATATTTCTTACCAGGGACAGCATCCCACTCACCACAGAGTCATTTACCTTTGTCTAATTCATCAGAGGTAATGTTGCATTGCATGAGCCCTGTTAAACTTCGCTTAGGGAATTCACAGACTCCTCTAGCAGACATGACTAATTTTATGCATTTTTATTAGCCGGAGTGTGGAGATTGGATAAGATGATGCAGAAGAAAAGCCAGTTGTTCTATCTCTCCAGGCAGGTTTTACAGAGCAGTGGTTAACACGTGGGGATCTCAGTCAGGGTGGCAATGAGACACCAAGACACCTCTGAGTGGAGATTCCCCATCCAGCTGGAGCAGCTGATGCCATGAAGGCTCTTGAGCTAAAGGACAACATGCTCCCTGGAGGATTGGCTGCTCTTTTACAGCTTTACCAACTGCAGTGTGCTCAGTGGTCAGTGAGGATGGCTGGGCTTCCCGCTGGACACTTGCCTGCTGAACATCATTTTCTCCTGGCAGATCAGCTGGTCACTTGTGCTGATAGATATGACGAATTTTTACTATCCTGGCTCCTCACCCAGCATATTTCTCACTCTTCATGGGCTGTGGAGGAAGAGTCAACAATTATCTGAAACTAAACCCTTAATGGTGATGGATAAAGGGACGAAACCATTGTAGAGCACCACTGGTTGAGGAGTTTTCACTTTTTCTTTGCTGTGGCTCATGTTGGACTTATGCAAAAGAAAGCCTTCAGTTCACGGGGTAGCTTTCAAAATTCTGTCCTTTCCTGAAAATGGTTGGATTAGTGTCTGCCAAACTTACAGCAATGCTTTAACCATTTTACAGCAGATCTTAAACACAAAACATAAGCCATGCTATATGCTAGGGCTGCACTACGTCTGCATTTACAAGAGATAACAGCACTGAGCACATCCAGCGCCCTACAAGTTTTTCTCCCTTTATGAATTTAGGCAGTTTTTCAAACAAAGCATGTATTATGGATGCAGCAAGGGAAATGTCTGCTTCAGAAAAGCTAATGTCTCGAAGGTAAACATGTATAAATGTTTATACATTTTTTAACACATATTATTTACCCAGAAGAGCACAACAGCTGCTTCAGAGTTGTTCTGGTCTCAGTGGTAAATAGGTATTTTGGCAGTTGCTCGAAACAGAAATGATTCTTTGGTTCCATTCCATTCTAGCCTCTCCACTTGTTATTCTAATGATTGTTCCAAAGGAATCAGGTGTCGGAGGAGATTGATTTCATTTCATGTGAAGCCTATCACAGATTAGATTGGTACCTCCATGAAAAGCCCTGAGTAGAAGGCACCTTTTGTTTTTCATTCTGAGTAATAATTTAGTCTCTGCTCCCCCTTGACCTTGTAATTTGCATGGCCTTCAAAGAGAAATGAATTCTTTCCTATTCAGCCTCACCTGAGAGTATTTTTGTAGGTGTTCACCAATGACCCTCAACCCAGCCAGCTGCAGCAATCCAATTGGACTGGCACAGCACTGTTTAAATCTGATTACTTGCCCTAGTCACTCTCCAGAACACCAGATGAACTTGAAAGGAATTTCATTGCTTCTGTCAGTGCTGAGAGAGAGACCAAATGCTCTCACACATGCTGCAGTGAGTGCACTGATGGCTGGAGGACAAGAATTGGCCAAAAGACATAACTGGATACTTCTTCATCCTGCAAGAAGGCAGGAACGTGCCCCCTCCAGCCTGCCACTCCCAGCACTGGGACCCAGGGCCCCAGTGTCTCCCCAGTGGGTAATTCACAGTTATTTTTACCTTCAGGCCTACAGCCAATCACTAATTAAGCCCCAAGTGCACACCATGTGCATTGCTAATGCATCTATGTGTTATATTTTTGTGATTCTCCTGGCTGTGCTCATTTGTTATAACATCAGCTCGCTCTCCTAACTAAAATCCTCTGCAGCACTAGAGATGGTTGTTGCTGGGATTAGTCCTGATGTTTTATGCCCTGAAGTTTATCACAGAGATCTAATTTCTCTGGTCTGTGGTAGCTGTCCCAGTTGTTTCCCCAAAGCCTTTCAGATTTCCAGAACTAACTGGGTGTTACCAGAAAACTACAGAGGGACTTTTCCCAAGGGCATGAAGTGATAGGACAAGGGGGATTGGCCGTAAACTAAAGAAGGGAAGGTTTAGGTTAGATATTAGGAAGAAGTTCTTTACTATAAGGTGGGGAGGCCCTGGCACAGGATGCCCAGAGAAGCTGTGGCTGCTTTTGGATCCCTGGAAGTGTCCAAGGCCAGGTTGGACAGGGCTTGGAGCAATCTGGGACAGTGGAAGGTGTCCCTGAACATGGCAAGAGGTGAAACTGGATGGGCTTTAAGATCGCTTCCAACCCAAACCATTCTGTGATTCCATGACCCTCATGGCTCTAAATGAATCACTTGAACTAATGGGAAGGAGTAGATCATACCACTTCTTTTGCCTTTTTTGTTTATCTGTGCCCAATACAGTATTATTTTCTGTAGAAGAGTGGTTATCTGTCAGTTTGCTCCACTTCACAGACCATCACATCAGTGCAAACTCATTTTCACTGTGATTATAAATTCAACTACAGAACAATTAAATGCAGCAGAATATGCATTGGGATGTTTTTTCTTAGCCTGCTTTAAGGGTGTGATAAACTCCCATAGATGGATACAGAGAGAGCTGAGTGCTCTTATGAGTTAAGCTGCCATAGAAGATTCTCCAGAGTTCATCTGGAGAGCTCATCTTTGAGAATAAACATGATTCATTAAATCAACCTCCAGAGTAAATGTTATGAGATGATCCATTAAAGCAAAGTTGCTTTCTTACATATCAGGACACAGAGGAAACAGAAATGTCACTGAACTTATAAAAAATGCATTTTATTGCTAGTCATTCCTGAGCTATCTTAACGTTCAATGGTTTCCTTACAAATTTGAATTATGGTGGATTTTTTTTTTTTTTTAGTATCATGCTGGGTATGGCAAATAAAGCAAAATCATTCATAATGTTAAAAGGTCGGATGGGTCAGAGAGGTGGCGATGGGATGAAGAAGTGATCATTGTGAAGTCACAGATTGAACAGAAAGTCATTAAGGAAGTTCTTACACCAGCTACAGTCTCAGTATGTATTGAAGTTAGCTTTTTAGCCTTTCTTATCAGTCAATGGAGGGTAGAAGTCACCTCCAAAAAATAATTCATCTCATCTTTCATAGATATTGAGAATGCATGGATATTGTCCCAGGAGGTGAATGCCACCCTGAAATTAGTTTTCCAGTCTTAGAATTCTTCAGTAGCCAACTGATCTGAATGTAGAGCCTTCAGTGTGAGTTCATGCAGCATTCTGTATTCACAAACCAACATTACATTTGCTGACTGCCTTAGATTAGATGAAAAGACAAGGCAAAGTGAACAAATGAAATATTTCACTCCTGCTAGAAGATACAGATCAGGAGAGATGAGTTCCTCTTGCTCTTAAAAGAGAGCTGTAGTCCTGTGTGCAGCTCTTGACAGGTAATGTAGATAGCTTAATCAGTTTATGTTAGCTAGAGAGATTAATTTATTGGTATTTTAATTCTCCCTGCACCAGCACCACATGTGCTCACTTGGAAAAAAAGAGAGGACTTTATTTAATGGAGTAGTTACTGGAAGTTGGCAAATAAGGGCAGTGCTCACCAACTTGGAAAGTTCATGGGAGTATCTAATGACTGATCTGCATTTCAAGGAATTATAATGTATAAATATTGTTTGTATCTGGATTCAAGTGACAAAAATTCATCTGGAAGTTGTTTATTAGACAAGAAGGGAAGGAGGTGAAGATGTTTAGGTGGGAGATGCAGTAAAATATCTGCATTTTTTTTGTACCATGCCATCAGCATCAATACAGAGGTGCAGTCTAGCCTGCTTATGAGCATCTTTAATGGGGATTTTATTGCTTTTGCTGACTTATCTTAGTTATAAACACCTTCAAGCACTTTCTGATATGTTTTAAATTGAACATACCTCAATGCTATATGTCTTTGTTTTTTATGGAATCCTAAAAACAATTTCCATCCATATCCAAAAGGAAACTCCAGCTATTGCAGTCTCAGTCTCCTGGAACTTGCCACACCTGACTCCTGCAAGTCTTCTACCTCAATACATTTCTGCTCTTGTCTACATCAAATATCTAAGCTTCCTAAGGCTTTGAGAGAATCACAACTTCCTTAACAACCCCCCATCTTTTTACACTTTTATTTTTGTCTGTCTGGTCAACAAAATTGCCAGACCTCATGCAGCATTAAATCCAGTTTATGTCTTCAGTGGTTGATTCAGTGTTACAGATAAATGATATTTTTTCCTAGAAACTTCTCATCAGTCACTTTGCGCCAATCTTAATCAGCCTTTCCATTAATCCATTAATCCTAAAATTCCTTCAAAGTATCTGATGTTCCTGTCTGAATTCCTTTCTAATTATCTGGGATCATAATTACTGAAAGGTTCACTACAGCCCTCTGAATGTCGTGTTCTTCATCCTGTCCAACACAAACCTTTTTCTCATGTGTCATCCCTTTCAGCCCATTCTGACTTCAAGTCCCATCTTCTTTGGGCCTTTCGGCATGGAATGAAAAAATATGCTAATTCTTTAAATACTCCATTACTGCTTTTATCCATAAGAGATAGGAAGGAATCAAATCTGTCCTCCTTTAGAAAATTTCAAAGGAAAATATTGCTAGTCTGCAGCTCAAGTTTAATAGCCTGGTTATCACAAATTAAAGTGAACACATGGGCAAATTTCCCAATAGTCAAAGAGAAGGATGGGGTAAGGCTCTTTCTCAACTTCATCTTAATTCATCCCATTCATTTAATACTTACTACTTGAATACTTGAATCTGGCTTTTATCCTCATAGGCTTTTAGAAACGTTCATCACACAACTTCCCTGAAATAGAACCAGACTATTTCTGCTTTAGAGGAAAGGATTCGTCAGAGAAGCTAAATGAATAGATGAAGATAAGAGATCGAGATGAAAAAAGCAGGTTGACCAAGATATCCAACCTCTTTCAGTATTCCTATTTATTGCTATTCCTGCTCAAGCATATACTTGCTCTGTAATGGCCTTTGTTGGAGGATCCTGCTTGATCCTGTTGTCTACAATAAATGCAGCTAAACTACAGTAGTAAATAAGATACTGCAGTAGGATCTCAAGTGACTATTTTGTATGTTGAGAAGAATCAATAACTATGGAGTTTAGGACTTGTTTTAGCACACATGTGTCCTCAAACAAATCAGTTTGCCTTTGGGGAAGAATCCTTCTAAGTTGCAGAGCTGGAAGTACAGTTCGAGCTTTAGCAGGAGCTAAGTGTGGCTGTGAGGAAAAATATCAGCTTTATTTCCTTTCCTTTGTTTTCTTGCTGTGGGTTTCTCATTGTCTGCTTCATCCTTAAATTCTCATTCCTTGTTTATCACACTCTCCTTTGGTCTTTCCAAACACAGGAAGCTACAGAGCATGCTGGGCATCCCTAGAAAGGGACAGATGGAAATGAGTGGCAAAAATGCTGATTCTTTTTGACTCCTACCTCCCTTCTGCCCACACAACTCCCTAGTTATTACTCTGAAAAGAGCCAGCCAGAAAACATAGTTGGTTTATGGTCTTGTTAAGACCTTGCACAACTCACTTTTTTCATTCAGTCATTTATACCCAGCAAGTCCCTTTTTTAAGGAACGTGCTGTTGCTACGCAACTGAAGGAACCATATAGAGAAAGGAAGCAGGAAGGATGAAGGCGAGAGGGAGGTAAAAAAAGAAAGATGTTCTCGGGGGAAAAAAAGAGGGAAGTCATAGACTACGACTTGAGAATCAAAGATAGGGAAAGCTTTTCTTTTAGCTATGTGAAGGCAAGACACAGAAATCACTCCTTTTCTTGACCTTGTTCCAATCACTTCCAGGTTGTAGAGCATGGCCAGATGACTGAATAGTTTAAGAAATAGAAATTTAAGTGGTTGGAGTACCTGTCTGGGATTCAGCAGGTCTGTCAGATATTCCCTGCTTGCCAAATGTTTTAATGGGTCACCTTAGGCAAACTGTTTAATCTCCTGTCCTAATTTTCTTCCTCTAATATAAGGATAATGCCTTTGATTTCTGCTTTGCCATTTTAGATGACAAAACTTTCTTAATAAGCAATGAATGAACACCCCAATGAGGGCTCAGGGTCTCTGCTTTAAAGGAGAGATATTAGTACTAAAATAAGGATAATCACACCTCACTCACCCTCCCACTCTGACGGTGCAAAACATCTTGCAGCCCTTAATGTTGAAACCTTCCCATTCTGTCTTATCTTCCACATTTCAAGGCTGTGCTTCAAATGCAGGTGGACTTAAATCCCCCATCTTACTGCAGGCCTATGCAAGGAAGTATTTTGTTCCTTGAGAACTGTGTTAGTTTGAAAACAAACCAGTGGGAGATCACAAGTCAGGATAATAAGTTTAATAGCAAAATTAAAAATAAGTGTAATAAAACGAGAAAAAATGCTGACAGAGTCAGATACCACTTGACACCCTGTTAGTCAGGGTGATGGTAGCAGTCCAAGTGAAGTAGTTCAGTTGAAACAGTGATCCTGTGGAAGGTCTGCTCTCCACCTGAAGGTCCAGTAGTAGCTCTTGTCCTCTGGGAATCCAGCAGACAGGGCTGCCTTGGGCAGTTCAAAGCCAGGTTATATCCAGCTAGGAATGCTTGGCTCCTCCCTCCTGGGTGGAGCATCTCACACTAGGATGAGATAATTCCATGAGTCATGCAGTTGGTTCTTGATGGCTCATTGTCTGTTATCAGGGGTGAGTTATAGCAGGAGATAACAGCTAATGCCCCACAGCTGCTGGTAATAGAATACTTAATGCATCTATATTGTAGCCTAGGACAGGAACCCAGCCCCCTTCTGTACTCTGTGGATATGCCTCTAGTTCTAATTTACATTTCAGAAATGCTTTCTTTTGAACATTCTTTTCTAGCAAAAGTCTAGGGTGAGTAGGTGGCTGAGTTAATGCTCTAAATTAGATACATTCAGGCCAATGTGGTTTTCATCTCCTTTATGTATGTGTTTTACTGTGTGGTGTTTCCACACAATAGAAATCTTTCCTTCCCTCGTGAAAGAAAATTTCCAAACAGAGTAAGAGAAGCAGCAGAAGGTAGAACTGAGCCCTGCAAGACAACTGGCAGGATGATGCTGCCTCATTTAGAATTAATTTGTTTGTCAAATTAATTGACAGGCTTGTTAAAGTGACTATCCCATTTTGTTTGCTCTGATAAAGATGGAATTAATTTAACTACAATTAACATTTCTGCTTCTTATAGATATTCACTGGTCCTCAGCTTGTCTGCCTGTGATAGCAGATCATTTAAAAACATAATTAATAGTAAAAGCCCCCCTGTCTGTATTGACATGACAGCACTTCCAAATATTGAGGTTTTTTTAAAGTTTTTCGCAGTTTTGTTTTAATAATTGGTTGATGTGCTGGTCACTCTCCTTGCTGAACAAGGAGCAATTGGCCATGAAATGGGCTTTGGAGAGTACTGGTGCAGATTTCCTCTCACTGTACCTTGCAGTGTATCTTCATGGAGCAAGTCAGCTCACTCCTGGGTACCGGGAATATCCCCTCTCTGTCAAATCTACTCAGAAAACAAAATATTTTATGGACTCTAAAAGCTCAGCCCTTAGGCGAAGGATTGAATAGTCGAGTGTCTAAGGTGTCTTGAATCAGGAGTTTAAGATTTGTTTCATATTTATCCATCTCTAAGTGGGTCCTGGTTAGGATCTTAGTTAACCTTAATCTGACCAGCTCAGGGAAACACTTGGTTCTGGATTAAATTGATTTTTACTGTGTCCTCTCACAGCCTCTATGACAATGGAGAAATTTCACTTCCAGAGACAGAATTGGAAATGTGATATTTGCACACGTATACTGACGGTTTTCTAAAACTGTTGATTCCTTTCCTTTCCTTTCCTTTCCTTTCCTTTCCTTTCCTTTCCTTTCCTTTCCTTTCCTTTCCTTTCCTTTCCTTTCCTTTCCTTTCCTTTCCTTTCCTTCCCTTCCCTTCCCTTCCCTTCCCTTCCCTTCCCTTCCCTTCCCCTAATCAGCTGTTCCCACAGAGTTCTGATCCTCATCCCAAAACACTCATGTTTTCTGGGTACTGTCCAAACCACAGAGGCAGATTCCTCATTTTAACTTGTAAGGAGATCTGATTCATTTTGGAGGTAGTAAACAATTCTGGGCACAGAAAGCCTGATTATTTTATGTCATTAGCAGAGGTGGAGCATTAGCAATAAGCAGGTGATTTCAATGCCAGCTTCAGGTAGCTGACCTTAAATTTTGTATTAACTTCCTGTGATAATTAAGTGGGGTCAACAGCCTTTGACTAAACAGTGCAAGTCTCTGAAGACTGTTGAACTGTGATCCTCAGTTTACATAATATATTTTTTATATCATAACCAGATTTTAACAAAACCATCAAAACTATCTGTTAAATGGACCCTGTCCCTTGAAAGTATATGATATTTCATGGGAAAAGGAAAAGAAAAACCCAAACGCTTTGTCTTCACTTTGAGCTGCCAGTTGCTTATGCTGGGCAGCAGTGTGACCATAAAATGCATTTTTTTAGATATGTATTTCAAATTTTGTAAAGATATCTGTGTGTTTTTTTAAGAGAGTGAAGCTCTTTCTGGAAGCACAATGAAGTGTATCATGTATCTGCTGTGATGGAAAGAAGATTGACTTGCTGCCACACTGTTGTTTAAATAGCTGCCAAATCCCGTGTCTGATGAATGCACTGCTATAAATGATCTCTGCTTTTCACATCCTTCTACAAAGGCCTTGTTAGACAAAGAGATTATCTCCAATACTGCAAAGATTTGGCAATATCTTAGTCATGTATTATATTGAATCATAGAAAACATTTCAATTCACTAGGTATTCAGCTTTTGCAAAGTAAAAGACTAAGAAAATTCCACAGTAGGTGAAATAATATGCAGTTTTGATATGAAAAAACTTTGATTAAAAGAAAAAAAGGTAAAACTTGGTCTATATTCCAACTATCCATTTATACTGTAGATGCAGAAGGAAAGATTATAAGCAGAGCAATCACTATTATTTTCAAATCTGGACTGATGAAAAAAAAGCGCTTTTTGTTAATAACTGGTTATTCTGAGAACAATTTTAACAACAAGATCAGCAAAAGTATTTTCCTTTCAGTACCTAAAAAGATTTATAAGAAACCTGAAGAGGGACTTTTACCAAGGGTGTGTAGTGACAGGACAAGAGGGAAATAGCCTTAAACTGAAGGAGGTTTAATTACATATTAGGAAGAAATTCTTTACTATAAGAATGGTGAGGCCCTGGCACAGGTTGCCCCGAGAAGCTGTGGCTGCCCCTGGATCCCTGGAAATGTTCAAAGCCAGGATGGACAGGGATTGGAGCCACCAGGGATAGTGGAAGGTGTCCCTGAACATGGCAGGGGTGAAACTGGATGATCTTTAATGTCCCCTCCAACCCAAACCATTCTGTGATTTTAAGTTTCTCTGATTATTTACAAACAGCCATCCAGACTGTAGAGGAGAATTCCTCCACAGAAGTCCTGGCACAAGCAGTTGCTTAACAGTGCAAAAATGTACAAGACAAGAGAAAACGCCTCAAGTTGCACCAGGGGTCATTTAGATTGTATATTACAAAAAAAAAAATCTTCCCTGAAAGGGTTGTCAAACCCTGGAACTGGCTGCACAGGACAGTGGTGGAGTCACTATCCATGGAGGGATTTAAAAGCAGATGTGGTGCTGAGGGCCATGGTTTAGTGGTAACCTTGGAAGGGTTAGATTAAAGGTTGGACTCCACAATCTTGGAGACTTCTTCTAGCCTAAATAATTTCTGATTCTATGAACTTGATGACCCAAGAGATTTCATCTATTCATAGCTTCACTCAAAATTCCCTGTCCTGTAACAAGGGGAAGTTGCACATACATTAAACAAGCTATGGGCTCCTGAGCAGAAAGTGTCACAAATCCTGAGCAGGTGCAGATACAGTAAAGCAGTTATTAAGATATCATTTAAAAACCAGTCCAGAATGAGTCAGGCAGCCTTGTCTATTTCCATGAAGTTTTTAGATGTAAAGGGGGAGAATTAAACAAAAGACACTTTTGCTTAACAGCTCTGTGTCTTTGGTCTTTTTTACTGCCATTACCTTGGCTGCATCTGCTGCGTCTGTCAAGTGTGGAAGAGAACATTTGCCTCCCACCTCTTCTTCTTTGATCCATGCCTTCAAGTTGTAGCCTTTCATCCTGATTTTCTTATGAAAGAGAGCTATTTCTCTCCATGAAGTTTTCTCCTCCTATATATGACTGGTGTGGATTATAATGTACTTTCTGCATCTAATGTTCAGAAGTGACCTTTCAGGGCACTGTGGTACATTCTGATGTTGATCTCTTTGGAATGCCTCGACATGCTGCCTGTCTGCCAGGTGCAGCATATGCAGGGGGATGTAGGGGAGTGGAAATTGCCCAGGCCTCAGCTCACACATCTTCCTGAAATCTTGGACCCCTAAAAATTCGCAGTGGATCAGCCAGTGTGAGGGAAAGGTGAGCACTGTGGGGCTCAGATGCAGATTGTTGAGAAAAGAGATGTGCTTTTTTCAGTGCAATGACCCTTTGGGAGGGACTCCTTCCCTTAAAATCATTATCCAGGACTAATAATTTAGACTAATAGAGAGGCTTGGGTTGGAACTGTCCTTAAAGACCATCCAGTTCCACCCCTGCCATGGACAGGGACACCTTGCACTGTCCCAGGCTGCTCCAAGCTCTGTCCATCCTGGCCTTGGACACTTCCAGGGATCCAGGGGCAGCCACAGCTTCTCTGGGCAACCTGTTCCAAAAGTTACACATAATAATATACAACATAATGTGTATTTTAACCCATTTGTATCTGCTGTATGATTTATAGCATGTATCTTTTGCTGCAGTGATCTATAATGTAAATGTGAACGAGAAACTGGGTCCTAGTTCCACGATTTTTCCCTAAATAATTAAGAAAGTTGCTTCAGCTAATGCTTAATCACCTAATGACTGTTAAAACTTTTAGAGACTGTGAACACTTACCTCCTCGACTAATTAAACAGAACATATTATTGAACAGGCCTTCAGAAAAACAGAACGTTCAAGTGCCTAAATTTGGAAACCAAATTGTAGCTAGGACGTGTTCCCACACCAAATAGGATTGGTATGTTCTCAGTTATGTCTCAACTCACCTCCGAATTTACGATGAATAAATAAAAATAAATATATTCACTAGTCTGTTAAGATGCCTTCATGACAGATATGACTAACAATGTGATCTTGTTCCTGTCCTTCTTTAGCAAAACTTGCCACTGTCCTGATTACTTGCTCAGCTCATTATGTTATGGCTAAAATTAACCTGAAAATTATCTGGTACAAGCAAGTCCAAGCACAGATTTGAATCCTGTGAAATACTTGAAAATGCTAATGCAGTGCTAATAACAAAAGTGGGGTGCTGTGAAACTCAGTGAATTACCTAATGTTTATAAATTATTTTGGAATACTGAAATGGGGATTGCATTGCCGCAATAGTAATAATAATGTTTCTTGCAGTTGTGCTATTTGTAGATATCAGTGCTCTCAAAACAACGTGGTAAACCTAAGAGATGAAATTCTGTTTTTTAGAGGACACTGAGTGAGATTACTGTTGTCGGCTGTGTAGCACTGAGAGTCAAAAATACCCCCAGAATCTGGGATCCCACTCCCAGAGGATGGTTCACATGTGTAACACCAGAGAACCCCACCTGGGTGGGGCACAGATGGAAATATCCCCAACTCATGCTCCTCTTTCAGCTTTTTGGGGCTCTTCCCTGCTGCTCTGCCCTTCCGCCAAGCACAGCTGTGTCTCCATGCTCAGCTCACAAGTCATCCCCTGTGCTCTGGATAGAAGTGCAGCCATGTGGATCATCAGCTCAGCTCAGGTCTGTGCTGTGGATGATTCAATGTAGCACTACAGCTTTAGTAAGACACCATCATGGGCATAAAAACTATCTTTTTTTGAATTGTGGGTGATTTAGCTCAATGTGGTGGGACACAAATTATAAGATGACTGGCTTTATGAGCTAATCAGGATTAATATAATATCATCTATGAGCTTTGTGAGATTCCTCACATTTTTGATAAGTATAAAACTGTGTCCATCTTTTCAAACTACCAATTTGAGCATGGGCTGATTTCTTTTACAGCACTTATTATGTAGGAAGAAAGACTCCATTCCATATATTGTAGCATAATATACATGCCGTTCTTCACATTACTCTGAAACAGTGACTGGGAGCATTGAGCTGCAAAATGTGTATTGTTAATCATTGGGTCATTAACCTTAACAATGTCAATGCATTCCCCTATCAGATCCAGCTAAATGACTGCCCGAGGTAATAGTTAAGAGAACATTTCACACAGATGAACATATTAATGCTTTATTTCGTTCCAAATGCAGTGTGAAGGATTTAGGTGGGAGCTAATGTGTGTGAGGAGGAATAAGAAAGATGAAGCACGATTGAGAAAAAGAAAGTTTAGTTCCCCGAAAGAAGGGGAGAAGTCCTCTGTTCTGTGCAGCTGAGCAGTGCATGCCTATCTCTCTTTAGTTGCAGTCATTCAGGTTAAAAAAAATGTGCTAATTTGAAGGGCACTTAAAGTCCTGAGGTTTCATGAGAATCCTGAGATTTTTCTAATGTCTAATGTTCAATTTCTATATCTAAGGTGGGTTCTGTGATCTGTTGTTTTCACAGCAAAAGGCATTTGAAGAGATTTGCTTTTTTTGGTTACAGCTGTCGGGCTTCTGCCTGAGCTGTGCTCTCCCTCCAGAGAGGCAGATCCTAAACCTCCCTCTGAAGGGAGAAGATGCCATTACTATCTGCCAAAATCTATTGCACACGTTCAGTACAGCTCACCACAAGGCACAAAACCTGTGTTCATCGGTCCCCTTGGATCAGAGGAGAGCCTGGGAAGATGTCACCCAGCAGCAGACTTCAGCCAGGGACTTATTTTCCAAGCTGCTCTTTGTAGACCTCTCTCCAAGGCACATCTCTCAAACCCAGGCTCAAACTGGGTGGCAGCCTAGAGTAAATCTGGTGCTGCTCCTGAATACCAACATTTCCAGGGACCTGAAGGAAGTCTGTAGTAGTTTCCTCTGGGTTGTTTCCACACCAGCATCTGTCAGCTCGTGGGGCTGCTCAGAAAGCCTGTGACACAAAATAGCCTCTTGCCACTGCCTGAAAAATCCATGTAATCAGCAGCCATTTCCCAGGCTGCACTCAGGAAAAAGGCTGTAATAATGCTCTGGAAATTGGGTGATTGGTTCTGGTGGTCTGCAAACGGCCTGGAGGATGTATAGAAAAATATTCAGATTGAAGGACTTTTAAAACAACTGCACAAGTCTTTTTCTCTGCAGGTTCTTCCCAAAAGCCTCATTTCTGGGGTTTTCACACTTCGCTTGTAAGATTAAATATAGGAAATTACACATTTCAAAGTCAGTTCCTATGAAGCTGTTAGATAGCCTAATGACTTACTGCTGTAAACACCCAGTATGGACTCACATTTCCTACAGAAACCAGTCCACTACTGCTGCCTCACTTAGCAATGAGCAAGGGGATGGTGCTCTATAAATATCTGACAAGTGTTATCAGAAACCAGATATAGCAATTAACTGGGGACTCAGAATAGGAAGTGTGATATTGCTTGGTGGGTGTTAGGAGGATGGGGCCACTGATTTTTCTAGGTTTGATTGCATTTTATGCTCCCCTGAAGCACCTAAAATTTTACTCTCCTCTCCTGATATCCCTTGCAGACTGATGTCATGTTCTCTTAGTCAGCACTTAGCAAAATTACACTGTTTGAAATGGCTGCTGAAGTTGAAAAGTGGAAAATATTGTTGCACAAAGGAGTTTTTGTTGTAATTGTTATGGAAAGGTTCACCTGCTAGTTTTGTTGCTTCTCTCATACACATGGATATAAATCAGTTTTAACTCCTAGTGAATAGCCTTGATAATTTTGCAGGGCTGGGCCTCTGTGGTTGCATTGGCTTGGAAGGAAAAATTTGGTAGCATGTTAATTCTAAGGAAGCTTTTTAATGTCCTATTCCTTTTTGGGATTAAGGATTTGGATGCTGATGAGGGGAAGTGAGCTTTTGTCATCAGTTTTAATGAGACATTTATAATCTCTCTTGATTGTATTTAGGGTTTTTTATTGTTGCTATTTTTTTTTTATTTCACTCATTCAAGCAGTCACTCTGTGAAAGCTTTTTTTAAGTACTCCAAATCTATTCTGGTAATGAAGAAATGAATGTCAAGCAAAGCAATTTTTTCTAAATTTACAACTCATTCTCTTACACAAGATCAAAATTGACATAAAGAAAATATCCTCTCTGTGTAAAAAAAAAAAACAAAACCAAACTGCAACTCTCCAGTTACATCCACTGGGATATAGTAAGGTGGCATTCTTATCCATTACCATTTGTCTCACCTTATCCCAGTCAGTGCATGTCACATTTGTTTATCTGAAGACGAAAAAGCAATAATATTTTATAGGAATGAAGCTTCTACAGCTGTTGCTAGGTCCATCAAGATTTAAGTACTATTTTTGTACACATTCTTAGCCTCCCATCCCACTCTCTCTCTCTCTCTCTCCACATAATTGGAATTTGGCCCAGTGAAGCTAAAAGAAATGGAGACCAGCTAAGTGAGTAAGATGCAAGCCAGGAGTCTGAAAGGAGACAATTACTGCAGCAGAGCCAGCTGGGTATGGAAATGGCATTATAGTCTTATTATTTATGTGCATTACTGACAGAAATGTGTGTGGGACAAACACTACCTTCTCTTCTCTTTCAGCATAGTTTTGATATTTCACTTTCATTCCCTTGTCCAGAAGAGCTCTGACTCTTATCAAGCCTCTGGCATCCTGCAGACAGTGTAACCTGGCTTTTAGAGGAGACTTGAAAAATCATGAGGTTATGCAAGGCAAATCTTTGCCCCACTAGACTCATTTTCCTCTCTCTTTGCAAGGAGGTACTCAAAGTGCCTATAAATTCTGTCCTGGAAGATATCATGCTCTAGAAGTGCAGTAATAACCAGGACTGACTGTTCTGGGATGAGAGTGCCTTGGTCTGGGAGTACTTTGTTTTCCTACCATGCTGCTGTTTATCTATCCCACAGTGGAAAGCAAGAAGCTGTTGCAGTAGATTTAAACTTGCAATCCTACCTTGCCTTATGGATAAATCATTAGCGCCTTGTTCCAAACCCAGCTTTGTTGCTGCAAATCATCTGTCTGCATGCATGGCAAGCCTGGCTCCTAAAGATGATCTGAGATGTGCTCCTTGTGGAGCAGAGATGTGCTCCGGAAGTGTAATAAATTGGGTTGTGACTGGCAAACAAATACTGAGTAGAACAAGCAGCTGTAGCCATGCCTACACCATGATAAGGAAAAGGATCAGAGATAACAAAGATGATGCTTACGGGTTGATGTGCAGATAGAGCTCAATCTGAGTCCTGTTGGCAATATTTTCAGGGGTGCTGAGATAGTGACTGTCGTTGAAATATGTGCTTTTGGGTTTAGATTGGATATTAGGAACAAATTCTTTCCTGTGAGGGTGAGGAGGCCCTGGCACAGGGAAGCTGTGGTGCCCCTGGATCCCTGGAAGTGTCCAAGGCCAGGTTGGATGTGACTTGAGGCAACCTGGGATAGTAGGAGGTGTCCCATAGACAGGGAAAATTGAATGGATGGTCTTTAAGATCCCTTCTAACCCAAACCATTCTATGATTCTGATGGAAATATAAAATACATTTTGGTTTTATGTGGTTAAGCCATTAAAATGGCTGTGTCTAAACTGCAAAGTTTTTTCCTGAGCATTTATGTGATCTCCACATACTTACAACTATCCCTCGTAACTGAGGATACTTTGTCCCTATTTTTCTTGTAAACAGTTGTGATTAAACAGTTTTTATTTCTCTATATGAATATCTATATAGATAATGACCTATGAATGACTCTAATACTTAGCTGATAATCTGGCATGCTAATCTGGTTCCAACTGCTTGAGAACATCTGGGCTGACAAATTTGTACTCCAGATAGTTTTTTTGTTCAATTCCTTAACCTTTTACACACATGGTTCAATCTTCTTTCTAAGGAACTACTGGAAGCAGGATAATAATCTGGTAAATCAATGAATACTATTGCAATGTTTCTATATTTAGCAAAATACCTAAATTCCAGGTCACACAACTGGGATGAAAGTATCCAAGCTAATTTTTTCCCAAATATTCCTTCATCCTATAGTCACTTTACTCTTTCAATAGTGCTCCAAAAATACAGGCATTTCATTTTCTTTTGCTTAAGTTGGCACATTTCTCATTGAAGGCCCTCAAGGGAAGTGGAAACTCTGAAATACGAAATGCGATTTATGCTTGCCTTGTAAAATGCCAAGGAAACTGCTTTAAGACTGTAATAACCCTTGCTGCTCATTCCATGAACATGCCTATAGAAAATGTTAATTTAATCAACAAATTATAGCTTCACACAAAGCAAGAAGTGTGGAAATACTGGCAGAGGAGGAGGAAAGGTCTCTCATAATTTTTATGTTTAATCATGAATTTGAGACTCTTTATTATTCCTGCATAAATGAAGAACTTCTCCTAAATGGATTATGTTGCACTTCCCATTCATTTTATCTCCTGATTTACATCAACATACATGTCCATTTAAAATCCGTGAGAACTCACTTATGCTGACACAAATTCATCTTAGCAAAACTGTTGATAAGTTATTTAATTTTTTGCTTGTCAAATATGCTGGTTGAGAGGGAGCCCAAACAGAGAACTAGTACTTTTAGAGGAAAGCCTGCAGCTTTCACACTGGTTTCTCCCAACATTTTTAGCCCATGGATACTGATCACGGGATGCCTGACACTGTCTAAGTGTTCCCTGCCAAATGTTGAAGCAATGAAGTTAGAAATAGGAATATCGGAACGAAAAGGGCCAGAAATAGATTTCTACAAGTCAGCTTAAACATCCATTTGCAGTAGGGCAATATTACATTTTTCAAAGGCGTATATTAGCTGATTAGATCACCTGCAAATGGAGTGTTAATTAATAATATCCATAATAAAGTGCAATAAAATTACATTTGCATGAAAAGCTGACAGATCTGTGTCATTCCAGCATTAATCCTAAAGATAATGGAGCAAATTCTGCTCTGTGTGGGTTTTTTTCCCAGCTTATATTTGGAGTAATTCCAGGGGCACAGGCTGGCTGTATCTTCACATGGCTGAATATTGCATTTGTCCCATTACCCTTTCATGAAAAGCTTTCTGAAAATACCTGTCAGTGAGGCACACTTGGGCTCTTGCCATCTGTTTGGCTGACAAAAATTCAAAAGACAAAACACTTGATCTTATGGAATGAGAGGAATGCCATGGAGGGGAAGACAGCAGCTCACAGTCAGTTTTATATTCCTTTAATGCTAAACTCAAGTAATCCTGACTTTAAGTTATTATTATTATTATTGTCATTATTATTATCATCATCATCTTCTAGTTCATGTCACCGACAGAAAATCTGCAGGTAAAACTTTTGCACCAGCAGTAGATGTAATTCTAAGGACCAAAAGCTAAAAAAAAAAAATCTATGGATTACACTGACACGCTGATTGCAAAAAAAACCATTTTCCCTATTCAGGGATGTACTCTACAGCCAGTAGGGAATTATCTGGTTCTTGTGGAAAAGGAATTTCAGTGTGTACACCAAAGCTGAAGTCAAGTCAGAGTCCATCTGACTCCTGTGGTATGCGAGGTGTCACCTTGATTGACAAAACGGGAACACAACTAGGCAATTTTTTGATGGAAAATATTATTTACTGCAGAGGAAGATTTTTATTAGGGTTGTAAAGGACTTGTGCACTCTATAACTGGTATGGAAATAGATCCAATGTAAGAAGAGGATCCTGTTTCAAGGCCCATGTCTGCTTTACAAAAGAACACAGAACCAGATGTTCTAATTTTTGCTATGTTTGGTGTTTAGGCTAAAGGGCTGTGAGGAAAGGGGAGGTGGAATAAATCAATAAATGCAGTTATTTTCCCCAAAGAAACGCTTTTAGACACAGAATAGACACATACCCTGCCTCAGTCTGGAAAAGGAACCTGCAGCAGTGTTGTGAGGAAAGGGCAGAGGGACAGTGGGGCCAAGAGTGAGGAGGCAAAAGATAAAGTGACCAAAGGAGCAGTGTCTGGTGGTCATAACTGTTCAGCTTCCCACAGTCAACAGAAAATATTGATTTAGTGTACTCTGGAGGCTGCTGAGGCACAAACACTCCAGCACAAGGCAGCACTGCACAGTGGAACTTCTTGGTCATCAAGCATTTATTCCAATACTATTCTGGGTGTATGGCCGACAGCATTAGTAATTAGTAGTTTCTTGCATTTTAAATTTTTGTTGCAACCAAAGTTAGGTGACTCTGTGAAGACCCAGAGGTCCCAAATTTGTCTCTTACCCTCCTGCTCTCTGCTGAGCTATGTTCACAGTAAATTTTCCATGTAGCTCTCCAATAAAAAAAGACATGGAATATCCCACATGGTGTGTGGAACTACTTAATTGGTAAAAAATTATGGCTTTGTATATTAAAAAAAGCCACCAAAAGAATGCATTCCTCACTCTACCTAATTAATACATGTTCTAACCTGTTTTTCTTATAGAATCAACCATTTAGGCTGGAAAGCACCTCTGAAGGTGTGAGAGCACAGGATGGGATGGTTTGCTTTGCTCTGCAGGGGGATTTGTAGCTCCAGTACCTCCTTGGTGAACTACTAGAATTATTCTTGTAATTTCCATGTCAATACCATTAGTTTGGGAATTCTCTTTCTTCAGTGTGTGCTCCCCCTGCTTCTTGTGCTATTTGAGCTCTGTGGAGGATGTAGGCAATGTGAGGTGTAGGAGAAATGTGATATTGTCTGTTGTTTGGTGAGTTTTTTAATTGAAGCAGGTAGGCTGGAAGCAGCTCTAGATAAACTTAACAAAGTGAGTACATTGTGTTTATGTCTGTATTGGACAGGGACTTCTTAATCTTTTTGATGTCTTAAGAGCTTTATGTGTTCCTCCCTCATTTTTCCTCTAGAAGGAGGGAATTCTTCCCACCTCAAAAAGAAAAATAAAATATAAAAATAAAATAAATTCCTATTTCCTACGGAACAGTTAAACAAACTGAAAAACTGCATAAATGCTTTGACAATAATAACTGGCAGGTAATGAGATGATTGCCCAAGGTATTTGCAGGAATCCTGACTGACCAGCCAGCATTTGCCTCTGGTCTGGCTTCAGCTTCTTGGAATCTGCAACTGCTTTGGCTTTGTTTGACTTGCAGAAGGAAATACACATTTTCCCTCACATGAAAGGAACTGCAATCTTTTGTTACTTGGCAAACACATCCCACAGATCTGAATGTGAGTCTGGTTTTGAAGTGCTTTTTGATCCACACATCTTTAGAAAGCTTCCCCAGTGCTTTTACTTGAGTACCTACCTATTTCTTTATTTATTGTCTCAAGCAAATAACCCAGACTTTTCTGATACATGTCCCCCGGCATCACTAAGGAATTCCATGAGAGTTCCCACCACTGCCTGGATGTTTTTTAACAACCTGCTCAGCTTGCTTTAGTCCATTTCTGCTTTTCTTCTTCCAGTTGCCTTTTTTTGCCATACCCTGCTGACCACATCAACAGATTCCCATGATGATTCTGAGCAGCTCAGCTCTTCAAGTAGAGATTGCTGGACTGAAACTCAAGAGCACAGTGTGCTTTGCAGCAAGGCTTTCTCCTTGCCAGCCCCTCCGGAGGAGAGATGCCAGGATTTGTACTGAAGCTCAGGTTTTATATTCAAACAGCTGCAGATCTGTAAGGACTGATGCTGTGGTTTCATAGATCAGAGCAAGGAATAAAAGTGTATCCAGCAAATGAGTTGGTCTACTCATCATCAACTAAATTTTTCCCTGGGGTAGTTTTTTAATTCCTCGAGGGAGCTGAGATTTAAATATTTAAAGTCACAGGTTTGAGGCAGTTGGGATTTAAATATCTAAGGTCACAGGTCTTCCTCCAAAACAGTTGGTAATTTTTGTTAGAGGCTCACTGTACCAATATTGTTATAAATATTAATCTCAATTGCATCACACAAGGCTTGATTGTAGCCTTAAGAGCTCTAATCAAAGATCAGTGCATAGGAAGGAGCTATGCCAAGGAGAAAAAGGATGCTGTTTGTAGTCTTTAGGTCAACAAGGAATAGCTAGTGAGTTATCCCAGCAGAAAGACAAAAATTTAAATAGACACTGAGAAAACTGTGGTTTAAAAAACAACAACAAACTTCTCCCTGTAGCCAGGAAAAAACAGGAGGAATAGGTAATCTGAGACAAGGCAGGTCAAAAAAAAAAAATTGAAACTGATAATAGAAGTTCTTCACAAATGTTTAGAGTGACTTTTTCCTCAGTGGGTGTGAAGAGTAGAAGTGTTGATAGGAAAAGCAGGTGATCAATAACAGTGCAAAGTTGAAGGCTGATATCTTGTAAAAATCACAAGTCTAACAGGAATTGGGTAAATGACTTTTTAAAGCCTGGCACTTTCTAAAAGAGCCTGAAAGCTTCTTCGGGTATGCAAAGGATGAAGCCACACCTAGCGGAGGGAAGGATTGCAATCAAAGCAAGGTGCCAAAACCAACAACTTGAATAGTGATGCCTGCATGGATTGACATCCCAGGCAGGTGGGGTGGCTGATCAGTATCAAGGTGAAGAAGCAGCCACACTTCGTGTGTATTTATTTTTACCTCTCAGTGATGATATAGTAGTCAGATACCAGCAAAATTTGCCAAAGTCTGACATAGGAATGACAAGCTGATGAATAGAAAATGTGTGAATTTTCTAAATCCTAAGTTTTTTTCCTTATTTAAAAATATGTGCTTCTTCACAAGGCACTGTCATGTTTCTGTGTCTAGCTAGTTTTGCAGGGTTTAAGAGTCAAAGCTCCCAGTTTGCACAGATTCTGTGTATGACAGGAGACTTTGTAATGGATAGGTGGTGTGAGGTCAAAAAGACCATTTAAGCTACAAAACACAGGGCACTACATGAACCAGGATAAGTAGCTGATACAGAAATTGTATTATGTTTGATTCCATTTAGCAGGAGTGAAAATAGGCTCAATCCCCTGTGTCATCAAAATAGGGACTTTCCTGAAGCAGCACAGACTGTGATGCATTGGGAAGAAATGGAATATTGAGGAAACACTGAAGAAACAACTTGGTAATCTTTAAGGTTTGTCAACTGCTAAGGAACTCCTTGAGATCTGCTAATTCAATGTGTAAACTACAGTAAGTAATGAATCTGCTGCATTATAAATTAATATCATGGATATAGAGAACATCGAAGTCTCCTTCTGCATTTCATCAGGAAAACCTTGAACTCAAAAAGATTTACAGAGCCCAGATTTCTGAGTGAGAGCTCCAGGCCTCTTGCTCAGCTTTCCCCAAAAACCATCCAAAATGTTGATTGAAAAGGCTGAATGCCTATATTGAGGAAAAAAAAATTATTCGTAGTTATAGATTGTATAAAAGCACAGGGGAGCAAAGAAAGGATTTAGATTGCATAGATCACCTTCATTTTGGCACAAGAAATATCTGCATGTGTCACTTCAGAAGAGTTAGGCACTGCATGTTACTGATATGGTATTTCCAAATGGGCATTTTTAAAATTAAAAACAAGCTGAAAAACTCCCAACACTTGATAAGCAGACCTATTTACAGGTAGCAGGAGATTACTATCTTTTATTTATGTGAGCATGATTTGATGATTTGAAAGAAATAATATTCTATTGCTCAGAGAGATGTTGATCAACGAATGACTTAAAGGAGAGCAGAACTTAGTAATATGTGGAAGGAGTTGCTTTTCCATAGGCGTAAGAAGAAATAATTTCAGTGATTTAGAAATTATGTATAAGTTTTCTCTACTATTTAACTTTCTTACCTGATAACAAAATGGCTTCCTACATCCATTACAATTGTTTGAGGAAAAGTAGTTCTTAGGTATTTTAAGGATTTTTTAGCAGCTTTCAGGGTTTCATTTATAAATTTTATTTCCCCTCACCGACACGCCCCATTAATCAACTACACATCGTAATTTTGGGTCAGAAGTGGTCCCAATAATTTTCCTTTAATAAAAGGTAATTCCTTCAGTACTGTTTCCAAACTAGATCTGAACACTGTGCTGTGAATGTGAAAGAAACTTCTGCTTCTTGTACTGAGAGAACTTCTCAGGGACTGTAGGCTTTGAAAATGCTTTGGGAACCACAATTTGGTTTTGGGGTTTTTTTTAATGTTTCTTTTTAGAACTGTTTTAACAATTAATTACTGGTTATATAATTTTACCACCACTGACGTCAACTATGGTATCTATACTGTTAAATTGGTTCACTTCCTCTCTACCTCCAGAGTGCTAAATTCTACAATATTGGACTATAAACATATAATTTAATTCCCAGGGTCTAGCATGTAGGAAGCCAGTTAGTTTCCTTTCTAGAAAACTCAGGAGTAGGACAAATGAGAGTTGTGTTCAAAAGAAAAAAAAATGTAAAAAACAAAATTATTTAAAAGTCAAAAGAGGATGGGTCTGTCACCTCTGTACTCTGCTGTACAGAATAACAAGGCTCACCCTTATCACTCCCTGCTCCAGCTGTAGTTGTAGTTATAAGAAAGGAAGCAGCAACTCTTTGAATATTCCCTGTTGTAGAAAGGGAAGGTTTTATGAGAGGTGGGAATAGGACAAAGTCCTCATGATTCACCAGCCAGACTAGCTGAGGTAAGATATTTTATTCAAATTGCCAAGTCGCTTGCTCCTCGCTCTGAGAAAGGAAAGCTGTGCACAGGCAGCATTCTTGGTGAGCAGTAATTGAATTCCTTTTCCCTGGGATGGTTGCTTCTTGGGGAACAGCTCCTGGGAAGGTGACAACTCCTGGGAAGGTGACAGCTCCTGGTGTCTCCTGCGCCACTCCTGCTGCCCATTCCAGTCTCATCCTGCCCAGTGCCAGAGAGCTTTGGCAGAAACAGGGACAGATCTCGACCTGCCCCAACTCCTGTGGGAGCTAAAGGTTGGGATGGGGTGCTCCCAGCACCTCACTCTCACATTCTATTGCATTTTTACTGCCATCCTTCAGTCTCCATGGCAACCCTTCCTGCAGCACATCCTCCTATGTGTGTGTGCAACATTCAGCTTTTACACACCTTGCTCGATTTTTTGGGTTTTGTCTTGTTTGTGTTTGGTTGTGTTTTCCTACGGAAATAGTTACTTTAATACAGACAATGAGCCTGCTGTGCTGCCAGATGAACCTTGGGCAGCTCTTTCTGGGTCAAAATCATGCCCTAATAACCAAGCATTGTTTATAAATTTATAAACAGTTTATAAATTCATGTTGATAGTGCTAATGGCACAGCGCTGGTGTTTGCACTGCTGAATCTACATACAAACCAAGGACAATTAGGATGTATGCAGTCATGCATGATCCTTTTGGAGCCGTTGTACAATATTTATGGGGTTTTATGCTTCATCTGCTCTGAATTACGTGTCTGGTTCAGCTGGAGCCCTGTTGAAAGCCTTGTGCAGAGGGTAAGGCTATTACTGAGCAGTTTATTCAGGACAGCATAAATTTTGCAATATTGTTACCAACTTCAGATCCTTATGAACGATATCTACATGAATACAGTTCTCCCAGTCCCCATGATGCACTGTCAAAGATCAAAAAAATATCATAGGGCAGCCTGAAGCAACCAACATCTGCTTTTGGACATGTCATATTAACAGTGACATTGCCCACAGGAAATCACTTCTTTTCCTCTGGTGGGATTTTATCTCTCTGCTTCCTAAAAATTGTTTTTGCAGAGCAGAAAATGGAAAGAAAAGGGAAGAGAAAAATAAGAGAAGAAGGAAAAGAGGAGAAAAAAACCCCAACAAAACAAAAAGAAATTATAAACAAAATAAAAATAAAAGTAAAGTTAAAAAAAGGGAAAGAGAGAGGAAGAAATGGAAAGGGAAAGGGAAACGAAAAAAAAGAAAATGAGGAAAAGGAAAAGGAAAAAATGAGGAAAATGAAGAAAATGAGAAAAAGGAAAAGGAAAATAAGGAAAAGGAAAAAGAAAAGGAAAAAATGAGGAAAAGGAAAAGGGGAAAAGGAAAAGGAAAAGGAAAAGGANATTGACAAATTGCTCATGGAGAGACCTTGGAAAACAAATAAAAACTTACTTTGCAGTTACCACACAGCTTCCAAAGCACATTTAAAGTAACTCAACCAAAGTGTGCAGACCAGGCATTTAACCCAGCCTGACCTTCCTGAAACCAGTCCAGGTCTCGCCTCCTCTGGCCTCTGCTCCTGTCTGAGTGTTGGGAATATTGTCTCCAGGAACACTTAAAGGGCCTGGCTCCACAAGTGGACAGTGGCATCCAACAACTTAAAAGAGTTGGATATTTCCAGACTCCCTCTGTTCACAATGTCCACCAGGACATTTGCTCTGTCCCATGTGGGGCTGGTGTGGCTCTCAGTGCCATGGTTTACTTGACGTGGTGGTGCTCACTCTGAGGATGAGCATGATGATCTTGTAGGTCTTTTCCAACATGAACGATTCCATGAATTCATGATTCGATGCAGTGCTCCAGTGGAAAAATTAGTTTTGATTGTTTTACATCACAAAGATCATGTGAGGATAAAACTCACTGAAACTCATGAAGCGTTCAGCTCATTGAGTCACCAGTAGAACAGCTTGGAAATAATGTTTTACATTACAAAGTGGCGTTATAATTTATTAAAATTTTAAAATCTCATAGGGTTTTTTAGTGAAATTTCCCAAGAGAGGGAAGTTCCTTCCAGATAATTCAAAGTGAATGGTGAAAGTAGCACAAGTCTTGTCACAAGAGTGACTATGTGGAGAGAGGAAGCTGGAAATCTGAAAGCTCTGCAGCTGAAGACAGGCTGGAACAAATGTCTTCTGCTCCTGGATTCAAAATCCTGTCTCTAAATGATAACGGACATATGCTTATGTTAAAAAACCCCAACAACTACACGAGTTAGTTTTCTCTAAATGGGTGTCTTAGAACTGATGTGCGACAGGAGATTTTACAGACGGATTCCTGCCTGATCCTGAAGGTCGGGGTTATAGATAAAGTCCATTCTTACAGAAAGGAACAACATTCTCCCAAGGTACAGGATAATAATTTATATAAATATTGTGCCAAATAAATAAATTAAAAAAATGGTGTAGGAGAATGCATTTGCTTTCATGGAGAACACTTTTGCTTTCATGGAGAACATGAAATAAAACAGTAACTAGGAAAGAAGAGGAAGAGAATGTGCCTTCATTGACCAGGAAGATACGATATTTTGCAGAAAGGCCATTTTCAGGAATTCAGGGCACTTTTGCTGAGAAATGATGCCACATTTCCTCTTAAAAAAGAGAATTTACTTCTATTTTTTTGATTCTGTTCCTAAAGATAAAAGATCTTTGTACAAATTAACTATTAGTGAAAATGGTGCAGGAAAATGAAAGCTGTAGATACAAATACAGAAGAATAAAGCTAGGAGACAGATAAAGCAGAACAATTAATAGAAATATGCCCATTAATTTTTTCCTTTTGTTTGTTTTCCTGAGAAGTCATTCCCTTCCTTATCACAGTCAGGTAACATAAAGGTTCACTGCTAAGTCCCCTGACACAAAATACACCTTGTTTTGTGACTGGAATTTCTTTTGCACTGAGCCAACTACCTTTGTGTGAAATGAAAGCTGAGTGCAATTCTCAGGAAGAGCACTCGGGAGCTCTGCTGTACTGACAGAAAATTACATTACTGTCCTAAAAGGTCTTAAATCTTCAGTTTGGCAGACTGTGGCACAAACCTCACATTATTCCTTGTACTTGATTGGAAAAAGAACTAAAACTGTTCTAGCAAAAAACAGTTGGCAAAAGTCAAAATGTGATATGGGCAATGTAGTGAATGGACTACATTGCCTTAAACACTCTGAACAGCTACAAGCTGTAGCTGATCTTCTCCCATATTTAAATTGTCATAATGAGAAAATGTTCTTCTTTTTTGCTCCCATACAGGTTTTCTATGAAGAATCAAGGACTATTATTTTGGCATGAGTGGGTTACATCTGCAAAAGCAAAGAGAAAACCTAAAGCTCTAGAAGAAGATTTGTGATCTTTAACTTTGTTTTTATAATGAAAACAACATCTCTCATGCATGAATAACCTTAGTATAAGCAGGAGACAGAGATCTGCCTGCATCCTAAGGGTCATCAAATTCATTGTCACCTCACGTTTTATATCAAGTTAATGTCTTGCCCTGCTTTCATCAACAGAGCAGACTAAATACTTTCTAAGACAAACAGAAAATAAAGAAAAGAAATAGAAAGAAATATCTTCAAAGTGAACCTTACAAATCACGGCACTCATCAATGCACACACAATTTTTCCTGAGGAGAAAGAAGAATAGAAATGAACTGCAAATGATGAGTTTGATTCATGTTGCTAATTCTCAAGTCTTAATCCATGAATTTTTTTAGACTAATGCTATTGTAGAAAGCAAAAAAAAAACAAAAAAAAACCCAAACAAACAAAAACAACAACCAAAAAAACCTAACAAAATAAAACAAAAAAAAAAAAGAAAAAGAGGGGTTGAAAATGTTAGTCACCCCATTTAAGGCTCCCTCCTACTGAATGACTTGCTACAACCTTTAAGCCTTGCACTCTGATCACAGAACAAAGAAAGGCTTTTTAGGTGCATGGTTCAAAGCACAGGCAGTAGATTTTTTGCTTTGAACTGCCCTGTAAAAATCCTGTATCAATGGGCAGAAGCAAAAGGAATTGCTCCCTGGACATGACTATCTGAGTTGGATATCATTGGATAACACAGAGGTGCCCCAGTGACAGCATGAAGTAAAGCTTCCACACTGATGAATGGCACAAACTATTCCCAAGATGAGTGGCTGAAGGATTAAATTATAACACTGCTGGATATCTGCCCTGTGTGGCACCACATATTTATTCTTTTGTTTCAAGTCAGATAGTGTAGTTATTGCAGATGAGTGAGGAAGCTTTGAGTTTAAGTGCCAGAGGCTAAAGAGATTTCGCCTCAGGATAAAATACAGGAATTATTTAAGAACTGAAAGGTATTGTAAATTTAATAACAATCATGAATAAATTAAACCAGCCTAATTAAAAAATGATAAAATTATTGGTTCTGTAAGAAAAGCCTGACTGTGGAAAGTGTTCTGCTCATATGGAAACATTTAACTTTTCCTATCCCAGTGCCCGCCTTAGAGATGATATCTGTACCTTTTTTTTTTTTTGTTTCTTTTAAATTGTGCTAACATGGAGCCTTTATTCAGCATATTCTCTCATTAAATGCCACATTTATCCATTTCAGTTGGAATTATGTGCATGTTATGCCCCATTGCTTCACTTTTCTCCTCGTGGCAGTCAACTGGGAGGAGCACAGAGACATTTTCTGAGCAGCCAGGGATTGGGTAGGAAAGATAAAGCCCTGATGGAATTAAATGTGCCCGGGGCATCAAGAGCAACATGAAAAGCTCAGAGGCTCCTTCCAACCCAAACCATTCTATGACTTTATGAACTACAATCACAAGCGAAGAGTAACAAACAAACCGCCAGGACTGACTTCTGTTTCCCAGGATATTCTCCCTGAATAGCCACAGATGCCATTCCAGGAGTTTACTCCTGTTGTTTCATGTGACTATTTCTCTGTTAATCATAATTATCTGCTCCAAGCTCTGTTTCTGACTTCATCTCTTCAAGATTTTCTTTTCCTGTGTCTTGCTGAGACACAGAACTCCACTCTGTGTTTGGTCCATTACACAGAATCCATTACTACACTGGCAATAAGTGTGAAATGATATATTGTTGATCACACAGCCTAATAAAATCCAGCTGTTTGGCAGCTGAAATCCAGAGTGAATTGTGGTTCTTTCTATACCAATGGATTTGACTTCTAGAATTGCATCTTACGATATAACTGCCTTCTATCATGTATTTCTCATGTATCTGCCATTACTTACATTTTGTCGTCACACATTACATATTTTTTATTAAATTAAACTTATACAATTGTTAAAGCTCTCGTCCCTGAAAGTGCCCCAAGACCATCTGTGAATGAGCTGAGTTTGGTGCCCCTTTGATAATTCTAGTGCACACCCAGCAGTTGCTAGGCCAGACCCTTCCTGCTTTCCTGTCCGTGACCCAATGTTAGGAGCACAATCCTCTTGTATTTACATGCAAATAATTTGACTTATCCATAATTGCACCCTAAGTGGCTCATTTCAGATTCAAGTTAACCACGATCACTATTTTTAAAAGGCACAGCAGAAATGTGATATTTTTACATATTAAGGGAAAAAAGAGGATAAGAAACCATAGAATGGCCAAGATTGGAGGGAACCTCAGAAATCATCCAGCTTCAACCAAGACTGTTCAAGGGACTGGCAAGAATTACTTTTACCATAAGATAACATCCCCCATGGAGATTATAGCTCTGTCTTTTAGGAACAACCTGGATACACCTGCTGGCAAAAAGTGTGTATAGACTCATAAAGGTTTATATCACTAATGAATAATTCTCTGGTACAATAGCTCCTGCTTCAAATTAAAAGTAAATATTTTATGCTAAGGAGCAGCATATTCCTAACCTGATAGTTTTGCTTATGTACCAAGTATATTCTGCTCCTTGGGGCTGTTTTTTTAATGTTATTATTTGTTATTAACTTCATAGCTGGCATTTTTAAAAGTCATATGTTAACATATGTGCTGCTAAACAACTCCTTCTATGCACAGAATACGTAGTTATTTAAATAATGTGATGTATAATACTTAGTGCAAGCACTTACTTCTCCATCTGCAGTTCTTTCTACCTTTAATGGAAAAAATCCTACAAAAAGCATAATGTTTTAACTCTTTAACCCCTTTTTGATATGTATTTAATCCCATCATAACACATTTTTACTGGAAAAAATAGGGTGATTAATATTTCGCTGGAGTAACTCCCTAATGTCATATTCCCTAACAAAATTCTTCATCCATTATTTCTCTGAAAAAATCACAGTTTTCCAATGTGTAAGTGTACTACGCAACTGGGACCTGTTTTTTTGGCTGGATTTCTTCTATTTCTTTCTTTCACGTCTTACTGGCAGAGGGGTGGAAGGCTGACAAGGAGCCAACTACAAATCATTCATTTTCAAAATGATGTTTTGACCAACCTCTGGAACTGAGGAAATGACCATTGCAGCCTTTGGATGTGGTCTAAATTATGCCACAGACTATGGTTCCCTAAGTGACCCTACAACAGCTGCAAACTGCACATTCCTGCCATTATTTTCTTATTACCCTGATAATCCAGTCCTTTCCTGGATTCTCAGCTGGAAAGGTGGTATCTTGAAAGGCAGAAAGGGCAGAAGATAAGATCCGAATTTTGGACCTTGATTTTACAGGAATGAAGTTTTGTTTTCCCCAGTCCTGTCACTAAAGCCACAGAAATTCTGAATAATTTCTACCATATCCACAGCAGGGTGTTTCACTGGGTTTTTCTCCCAGTCTATTCAGTGGATACTATTCTAGCACAACTGGAATAACATGTGAGTGGAGATTCTTTCTTCTTCTCCCCTTGGCATGAGTTCCTCTGGGACATGATTGCCTTCAGCACCAGCAGCCAGCCAGGGATGCCGTAAGGAAAGCAGTTACTTGTGCTGTTATTGACCTTTGGAAAACTGTGCCTCTGGAAAAGCAGCACCAAAGCCTATAGCAGCAAAAATGAGACTACACAAGATGCTATAAAAAATTTAGCCAGCTGGATCTTGGGTCTTTCACATGCATGAGGAAGAGAAAAGCACAGTCTGAGGCACTCCAACAGCAAGAAACAGGATAAGGGTCACTGATTCTCACTGATGACTCAGGTTAGTCCCCATGAACACTCTGGATGTGATAAGTTGGTTTGTTTTCTGGTTTTTGCATCCAATATTAACCCCCCATTTTTCCAGGCAGTGGCACTGGCTGTGCAGGAGTGACTGCATGAGCCTGTTAGAGATATGTGAACCAGCTTTACACATAAAGCAGAAGCCAGGTTATGTGTGGTGTTGTCTTAGGTTCCAATATAGATGTGTTTAGTATTCTATTACCACCAGCTGTGGGGCATTAGCTGTTATCTCCTGCTGTGACTCACCCCTGATAACAGACAATGAGCCATCAAGAACCAACTGCATGACTCATGGAATTATCTCATCCTAGTGTGAGATGCTCCACCCAGGAGGGAGGAGCCAAGCATTCCCAGCTGGCTATAACCTGGCTTTGAACTGCCCAAGGCAGCCCTGTCTGCTGGATTCCCAGAGGACAAGAGCTACCACTGGACCTTCAGGTGGAGAGCAGACCTTCCACAGGATCACTGCTTCAACTGAACCACTTCACTTGGACTGCTACCACCACCCTGACTGACAGGGTGTCAGGTTGTATCTAACTCTGTCAGTGTTTTTATTTTTTTGTATTACTGAATTTATTTTTAATTTTCCTATTAAATTTATAATCCTGACTTGCAGTCTCCCACTGGTCTGTTTTCAAACTAGCATGGGTGTGGAGGCACCAGCTGCCTCCTCAGGCAGAACCCCACTGCTCCTCCCAGTTCCTGTTCACTCAGCTGAGCCTGATTTTAATTTCTAGCTGCTGGATTTTTGATGCCTATGTTGAACCATTTGGTAAAAGGGGTCTTTCCCTGCATAGGTACTTGCAGATAATGCTAAATTATCTTCCTGCTGTTTCCTGGAGCAGGTTGAGTAGACTGAGCTTGTGTGAGCTCTGTCCATGAGGCAAATGCTTAAGAACACAAGAGAGTTTTATACAGTTTCTCAGAAATGTCTCAGGTTTTTGAAACATTAAACACCAGAAGTAGGTATAGTATTTCACAAACAGTCAACTGAGGCTTTCTGCGGACATTTCCTGCTTCCTTCCCCACTCCTCTGGGTATACATTCAAGTCTTGCCCTCCCATCACACTGAACATTCCCATTCAGCTGAGAGAGGACAAAATATAAGTGTATTGAACAATGGCCTTAAGATGAAGAAGAACACAATTAAAATGGATATTAGGAAGAAATTCTTCCCTGTGAGGGTGGGGAGGCCCTAGAACAGGTTGCCTAGAGAAGCTGTGGCTGCCCCTGGATCCCTGGAAGTGTCCAAGGCCAGGCTGGACAGGGCTTGGAGAAACCTGGGACAGTGGAAAGTGTCCCTGCCCATGCTGAGGGAGTTAGAACTGGATGATCTTTAAGGTGCCTTCTAACCCAAGCCATTCTGTGCTTCTATGAACAGATTGCATCTGTACTATGAAGAGCTGAGTGAAATTTCTGATTTACTAATTAGTTCTATATCACTGCATATACTCACAAGAAGTAAAACCATGGTGCAGAGGTAATGAGGCCATTCCCTCACTCTCAGAAATACCACATGCTCGCAAAGGTGCTTCTCTGTGGAATTCAGGTGATGCATATAGATGGGCATGCTGTACTCAGTGCCTGTCAGGCATTTTACCTAATGTATGTGTGATTTAAACCACTCTTTGAATCCTGGATGCCTAAAAGTGGTGCTGTTTGGGGTTGGAAGAAGAAGGGTTGTGCTTTTAAGCAGAGACATAGATCTATGGGTTATGAATTAGGTTTGTCTTACATTTGCAATTTGTCAAAATGCAGGTGATAGAGATAGGGAAGAGTATTATTTTTCCTGGAAGTCTAAAGTTTTATGGAGGATTTTTATAAATTTTCCACTAGCTGATAATGCCACATGCAGAAAGGTAGGATATTTATCTTGCTAATATAATCTGGAGCTTAATATCATTTGCAAGGACGTGTGAAGCCAACAAGGCAATCTGATTTAAGGGAAAGAAATTGCATATTACAACCCACACCTAATTGTGAAAATTACTGGCTTGCTTTAAACTTCAGTGCCTCTTATAATCAAGATGACCAATGATTCACAGTATTTCCTGTAATTTTGCATATGCTGTCCTTTGCAATTCAGCGGAGACAACAATTTTTTTCACAGAATTCTTGCCTAATAAACCCAGTTTTCCATTTTTCTGAATAAACCAGTTCTGGACGTTAGGAAATATTTCTTCACCAAAAGGGTGGTCAAGCAGAACAGGCTGCCCTGGGCTGTGGTGGAGTCTCCATCCCCGGAGAGATTTAAAGGACATGCAGATGTGCCACTTAGGGACATGGTTTAGTGGTAGCCTTGGCAATGCTGGGTTAATGACTTGACTTGATCTCAAGGGTCTTTTCTAACCTAAATTTTTCTAGGATTCTGTGTTACCTCCACTTGGGACTTCAGGTCCCCACCACCTGGACAAGAGAGATTTAACACAAGCCATGCATCCATCCTCCTGCTGACATCCCCTCTCTCTCATTGCCTGGAGAAGCCTCAGGACAGGAGGCCCAAGGGATTTACAGTTCTGCACATGGAGAATGACAGAAACACTGCAGCCTTGGCACATGTGCAGCAAGGCTGGGGAAAGCTTTTGAAATGTCTGGAAACTTGCATTGGGAACTGAAACTCTTCAGGGACATGATAACATTCCAGAAATCCTCCCTAGAACTGCTGTCAGTATTTTCAGAGTTTAATAAATCCAAATCAGAATTCTGCATGATTCCGGTGGGTCTATAGAATCCATTGAAATAAATGACCTAAGCATTGCAAAGGTCAAAATTTTAGTGATATGGTCAGAGAGAGATTACGTGTGATGTTTTTTAGGTAGGACAACCATCATCTCAAGGCCCACAGCTCTGTGCATTGGGTTGGGATCATGGACTGTGTGTTTCCCTGGTGCCCAAGGTCTGTCAGTCCATCCCAGGGTCAGTCAGTGCATCCCAGGACTCCATCAGGCAGTGCCAGAACGACTCTTGGGGCTGGGGACAGAGGGGCTCAGGGCTCCCAGGGGTGTCAGGTGCCTAGAGAGGCTTTGGGATGTGCCAGGTGCCCAGGGTTTTATGGGACGCTGTTGCATGGCAGGGATTGGGCCCCAGGAGACTTTGCTGGGGTGTCTTTTCCCATTTGATGGGGCAGAGCCCTGCTAGGGATGACCATCAG
>VZRM01008691.1:211939-354248 GCA_013397955.1 Grantiella picta
CCCCCTGGGATCCCCTGCGGTGGGTTTGGACTTGGTGCAGTGATGCCCAGAATCCACTGAGCAGGGGGAGGGTTGAAGTCTGGGGTTTGCCAGGCAGGTGATGCAGCTCTGGTGGCTGTGACATTACAGAGAACAAGTCACAGTGGGAGCCATCCCCAGGGACACCACCAGGCATTAGGACACCACCACTGCAGCTGGACTTGGGCAATTGGTGAGTGCACAAGGGAGGCTGGGATGGATGGGGAGCAGGACAGTTGCCCAGGGGGTTTCTAACCCTGAATGATGCTGAGCCCCTCAGGACAGGGCACAGTGCCACTCTGGGCTGGGGACAGAAGGGCTCAGTGCTCTCAATGGTACCGCAGAGGCTTTGGGGATGTGCCAGCTGCCCCTGGCTCCGGAATGCTCCAGCAGGCAGGGATGAGGCCTCGGGAGACTCTGCTTGATGTCTGTTGCCCTTTCATGGGCACAGCCCAGCCAGGGGATGACCATGAGGGTGGCTTGGGCAGGATGGGCCCTGTGCTGTCTCCAGCCAGGGGCTGCAGTCCCTTCAAGCCTGTTCACCCAGAGCTTCTGGATAAACCTTTCTCCCATCTCCTGCAGGCCATGGCTTTGGCAATCACAGTCCTCGTGGCTGTTGTGGCCTTCCTGTTGAAGCAGACGCAAAATCCAGAGACTGATATGACCCTGGTCCAGCAGATGCAGCAGCGAGAGGCCTTACTGCATCAGGAGATGATACGACTGCAGCAGGAGATAGAGTGGATCAGGTCCCTGAAAGAAAACCCAGTCCTCTCTGGGTTGCAGCTCTGTCTCTTTTGGGCTGCTGCAGCAATCATGCTCATGGAGATCTGCTGGCTTGCCTGGCAAACGAAGTTTGCCCATTGCAGCTGCTGTGTGCAGGACAGCCCTGACAGTAAGGAGGAAGATGGCAGTGAGGAGGAAAAGTTCAGGGGACCATGCCACAATGTCAAGTTGTTTTCTGTGCCCAACATAGTGCACATGCAGGAACTGTCTGAGATGTGCAGGGATGCGAAGAAGATGGTGCACGACATCCTCCACATCTGCCGAGAGCTTTCCAAGGACACTTTCATGCCGCAGATGCACCCGGCGACTGGGCAGAACAGCACCTATGAATCCTGGAGTATCTTTGAGGACAGAATTTTGTACCAGCTGCTTGTATTCCTGCAGCCACCCCCCAGGCACTCTTTCAGACCAGAGTTTTTTGGTGGGACACATCTGCCAGAGAGGTGCTCCAACATCCGTGTGGTGCTGGAGTGCACATGCTCGAGGAAAACTGAGGATATTCCGTGTTTTGTCCACCCCTCCGAGGACAATCAGACAGCCCAGAACTCACCGCTGCTACAGACCCTCTGCACAGGCTCCTACTTAGATGTGGAGGAAATTGCCTGCTGGGTGCAGAACTCGGTGCAGACAGCCTGGGAGCATCTGCCTCAGTGGCAGCACTGGCAGCTCACGCTGCTGCCCAGCTCCCACTCCTGCCGGGTGCTGCTCAGCGGCCCCTCCGAGGTGCAGCTCTGTGCTGTGCTGGTGTTTGCCGTGGAGCAGGGCTTCCCAGGCACCTTCCTGGTCCTGCAGTAGAGAGTGGCCAGCTTTCCCAGGTGCTGATTTGGGCTGGGGCTGTATGGGGAGTTGGGAGTAGACACAGACGGACAGCTGACCTCAACTGCCCAAAGGGACCTGCTGGACAATAGAACATTGAGCTCCTAAGCCTGTGCTGGCTGGGCCTGATCCCTTGCTTGTCCTGTATGTGCTGTGTGATCACACATAGGATGATCTGTTCCATAACCCTGCTGGACACCAAGGTCAGGCTGACAGGCCTGGAGTTCCCTGGATCCTCCATCCCACCCTTCCTGTGGATGAGCCTCACACTGGCAGCTCCAGTAATTTGGGAACTGCCCCCTTGGCCAGGACTGGTGATGAATGGTGGAGAGAGGCTTGGTGAGCTCTTCTGCCTCCATCTGGATTTCAGGGGTTCTGTTCTGCTCCCCATCCCTGTCTACCAGCTTAGGGGGGCAGTTTCCCTGAGAATGACTGGTCTTACTATAGAGGACTGAGGCAAAGAAGATGTTAATTACCTCAGCCTTTTCCTCATCTTTGGTGACTGTGTTCCCTCCCGTGTCAAGTAAAAAATGGAGGATTTCCTTGGTCCTCTTTTTGTCATTAAAGTATTTATAAAATCACTTTTTATTATCCTTGACAAAAGTGGCCAAATTGAGTTCTGAGCTTTTGCCTCTCTAATTTTCTTTCTACGTGACCTAACAAGACCATAAACACTTCCTGAGCTGCCTGCCCCTTTTTCCAGAGGAGATTCCCCTGCTGGGCTCACCAGCTGTGCCAGGAGGTGAAGGTCTCTTCACACACTCCAGGACCCTCCCAGACTGCCCCTGCTGTGCTGAGTTTCCAGCAGACATCCAGCAGGTCTTTTCCTCTTCCTTCTTTCCCCCTCTTTATGTACAGATCCTGATGACATTTTCCGGAATGTCCCTTTGGGGGCACCTTTGGGGTACCCTAACCCTTGGGTCAGCTGTCCCATCTGTGTCTACTCCCAACCACCCAAACACCCTGTTTTTGTTCCAGCCCCAGCTAGAAATTAAGCACCACACAGCCACTCGCTCAACACCTTTCTCTTCTCCCCACCCTGGTGGAATGGGGAGGAGAATCAAAAGGAAAACTTGTAGGTTTAGAGAAGTTTAAAAATTAATCGTTTAGAGAAGCTTAGTAACTGAAAACAAAGTAAAATACTGCAACAATGGTAAATAAAAATAGTAATAATACAACTGAAAGGGAAAAAAAATCCCAAATGTGATGCACAATACAAGTGCTCACTACCTACTAACCAGTAATGCCAGAGCCTCTTTTCTGAACCCAGATCAGACCCTGTTCCGGGTAACTCCCCCAGTTTATATACTGGGCATGCCATTCTGTGGTGTGGAATGGGGGTTACACTTTGGCTAGTTCAGGTCACCTGTCCTGGCTACGCTCCCCTGCAATTTCTTTTCTCTGCCTTCTCACTGATGAAGCATGAGACTCAAAAGAAAAAAAAGTCCTTGACTTAGGATAAACAGGACTTAGCAAAACCAAAATCATCAGTAACCACAGCCCTGTACCAGTCTATCCAACTAAGTCTATCCAAGCCAAAACCAGGACATCCCCAAGTCCCCTCACTGGCATGGCAGAATGAGAAGCAGAAAAGACCTCGGTGCTGTGCAAGAAGAAAAACATCCCTGTATTATCAACACCCTTTTCAGCACAAATCCCAAACACAGCCCCACTCTGGTCACTGAAGGAAATTAGCTCCAGCCAAAACCAGCACACTGAGCAACAGGTTTTGAATTATTTTCTATGGCACAGTGGGAACAAAATTCAGCCACCAAAGACTGCTAGCTCATTCTCCTAATAGTACAAAAGGTCATTTTTCCAAACGGTTAAACTGTACTCTCAGGCTTTCAGGATTATGTGCTGTGTCATTATTAGGAAAAATCTCATTGCATTAAGAAACAGCCATTGCTTTTTAAAAGACAGAGGCACTGGGGGTTTTTTGAAACAGAAAACAAAACCAAGAAAGCCTTATCACAAAAGCAGCGTGAGCTGCATGCGAAAATAAAGTTTGTAGTTAAAATTGACATTTCTCTGGCTCCTTTTTTCCACCAGCAGCCATCTCACTGAGGTCTGACAGGTGTTTGCAGGGTTGCAAAACCCCTGGGTTAATCCTGTGCATGAGGAAGAGTGAGACTAAATTATTTCTGTAAGTGGAGTTCTGAAAAATTAATAGAAAAGGTGAACTACTCTCCCCAAATAAAAATATATGAAAGCAGACCTCAGCCATCCTTCAGTATGGGGAAGTGGACAGAGAATGCACTAAGTCTCAGCTTAATATTAGCTGGAATATCAGAGACTTCAAACTTCACTCAAGGCAAAGTCAAAAGGGAGGACCTATGCCAGCAGCCACTAATTCAGCACTGAGAGGTGTGAATAAACAGTACATTTCAGGGCATAGAAGCAACTTTACTCAGTAGAACTACATCTAGACAGTCATAAATAAACAAGCTCTCATGGTTTAACATCATAATTCAGCAGATTTGTTCAAGCTCAGCAGCTGTGGGATATAGATTATGAGATTTCCTGGTCAGCCACTTGAATTCTCTTTCCACAACTGTTTTTCTAAGTCCACAGACAAGGGGCTGGCAGATTTTACTCTACGTTTGCAATGCGATGGCGTGCCCAGAATATTAGTGCCACTCTTCATCCGAGAAGAATGAAGTTATCACTTGAGGTGATCTGTTTATAACCTCATGGGGGCAAAGCCATACTAGAGCAGAGCTAGTGTGAAGTGTGACCCCTGAAAACACACACAGTGCAGATAATCTCTCCTGTGCAGGTTGTTCCCACTGAGCTGCAGAGCTGGGTTTACAGTCTCAATGTTGAGCAGAGGGAGTTTCATATCCTGTGCAGTCCTGGCTGTGCTCACAGCACTGCAGGCAAAGCAGAGCCATCCACAGCAGATGTCTCCAGTCCCCCTGGCCTGTGGCAGCAGCATTCTTTTAGGTGCTGTGTCCTGAGGGCTACGTGAAACATCCCAGCTCTGTCAATAAGAGTGGCTTTTTATTCTATTAGAAAAGATTTTGTGTTTGCAGATTTACAGTTTTCAGCTGTAAATCACAAACTGTACTCAGGTCACATCCTCTGTCCCTGAGCTGTGATGTCTCTGCATACTGTGAATGTTGTTATCTCCAGGCTGAAAACTCACAGTCACCTGCATGTGTCTGTGTGAGCTGCTTCTTTCTGACTAAAATCTGCAAAAATAGAAACTTCTCCTAACCCCATCTCTGTGCAAACACAAAAAACCCCTGAGATTTGTCTGTAAGCTCTATTTTACACCTGGCCAGAACAATTCAGAGCAGCTCAGATTCACCCAAGACTTTCTGTCATCCTGTTCTGCCCCCTCAGGACAGTCAGGGTCTGCCACTGACCTCTTCAGCTGTCAGCTAAACTTCAGTCTTTGAGCTCAAGGCAGAGCTGGACATCTCATCTCCACATCCCACAGCATCACTAATACATTGTCTTACCTCTTGCTCAAAGTCATTCCTTGTTCTAGGAAACTTGGCTGATACGGGTTTATATTTTCACTTTGTGCTTTCCCAAAGGCTGCTTTACTCTGGGGTGGAGTTAGACTCCTATATATGCTCAGTATGGGGCTACATATCTACATGTACCCAGAGTACACAGTTTTATGTTTGAGTGAACTTTTTCTACACAAATTGTGATAAAATGCTCACAAAAATGAGGCAATAGCTTAGAAAACACCTCGTTCTCTATATTCTGGCTGCTCAAAACCCCCACAATTAACATGAACCAGTTGATAACCCAGGTAAATATTTAATTCACTTTTCATAACTGAAAGAGTGCAAAGCAGCCAGTGCCAGTCCCCAGCACAGGGACAGGAAATTGGAGAGGTCCAGTTGCTATAAATCAAACATCCCCTCCAGAAGGCAGGCAGCAACATTGCCTCCAGGCAGGACACTCCTGCTCTGCTCCAGCCTTTTTACCTAGCCTGAGGCAAGGCACTTCATTTGCCTTGCTCCATTTCCCATATGCAAAACGCTGTAAACATGGGCTGGCTTGGGAGAGGATGAGTCCTAAGCAAGCCACAGGTGTATAAGTTTGGAGGGGACTTGGTGTGCTGCTCTGAGCCCTTTGTCCTGGCCTAACCTATAACTTCTGCAATAAGTGGATTAAGCCTTTAATTTCCAACGTGGTGGTCTTTTGTTTTACTGGAAAAACATCTGATCCCTTTTAAACAATTTTTAACACTCAACTAAAATACCACCTTCTTATTTGACTGCTAAATAACTTACTTGGTTAATGTTTTGTTTGGTTGTTTCCAGTGCAAAAGAAAATTCAATTGTTTAAAATTTGTTTGAGCGTCCTTCAGGAGCATGAGAATACAGGGTATTTCCAGATAACTGAGTAGGAACGGCTTCCTAAACGGTTAATGTTTCATGCATGCTTTACACCCATTTAGAGTCTCATTCTCACTTTTTGTATTCATTAAAAAAAAAAAAAAAAGCAAATACTTTTTATTTATTTTAAGTGCACTGGTGATGTGAAGTAATTAGTAGTCACCAAAGTCATATTTATAAAAGTAGCTATTTAGTAATCGTTGCTTTCCTGTGTATTTACTATAAATAAATATATTTCATCTATAAAGAGCAATTAACTTGTGCAATCACTATCTACAGAAAGACATTGATTCTCCTCAGTACTACATTGCTCTTAGATTCCAGCTGAATGTGATAACTAACCCAGGACTGACACATAACAGAGGAACAAAATGTGCTTATTTCAGAGGAATCTGAACCACTTCCAGTTTCCAAACGATTAGAGAGAGGTTGCTCACTGTAAGGAATTGACACCCTTAGCTGTGCATTTTATTTGATTTCTTTTTCATAATAAGTCTCCTTGTAGTGTCTGGATTTCCCTTTTCCAGTGAAAGTTGAGATAATTTAAGTTCAGATTTAAGTTGGCTTGGTGTGTTTGCTGTTCACCAACATGTCAATCCACAAAATCTTATTTATTGTAGCTAAAAAAATCTGGCAAAAGAAATCTGTAATGAAAAACAGTGTTAAACTTTATGGCTGTGAAATCCTCTCATAAAAAGTTAAAGACCAAAAAATATAAGGGTCAATGGGTGTCATTAATTTTATGTTCATCTGCTGCCTCTTATTGGTTGATATTAGTAGGCAGAGCTAGCAGCCATTGACCAGAAATGAGCAGAATGAGTAGGAAATATAAATCTTATTTACTAGATAATCTTATTAAATATATATATATATATATATATGAGCTATTAGCTCTCCCTCCCTTTTATAAAGATATACATACATATACCTTTTATATAGAGATACAATATGCACATAGAAGAGCCACAGTTTTCTTACCTGTAAATCTCCAATCTCTTTCTTCAGCAAATTCGATGCCAAAAATCATGTTCACTGTTTCTTGGAAACTTTTGCTCCTTCACCCAAAACCTGGCTCCTGCAGGTGTCACAAAAAGGTCTTGTGCAGCACTCAGTCACAACTTGGCCATCAGAACTGCTGGAATTGCTAATGGTGAGAGAACAAGGGCTTTTTCTAATCATTCAAACCTTTTCAAATAAACCAAAACATTCTAAGAATTGAAATATCTCTTTATTTCTGGGACAGGTTCAGGCATATCTTTTGCAAAGAAGTAGGAAGAATAGAAAGAGAGGATAAGAGAAAACTCACCAGGCTTTATGGGGTGTTCTGCTATAACAGGGCATTTAGAATTCTGAATCCTACACATTTCTTAGGGCAATAAGTATGCAAGAGAGGGGTTTGCTGAAATCTGGATTAACAAAAGAGGTCGATTATGAGTTCAAGCTGCTGCAAGTTACACAAACAATCTCATAATTTCTTGGTGGTCTAGCAAGGAAAAACCAATGCATTATGCCACTGCTACCTTCCTGATTGCCAGGTTACCACATCCCACTCAGAGGTCACAGCTTGCACTTCTCATGATTAAATTGCCTGGAATGTGTGAGTTAGAGTCTTTAAAAGTCATTAGTTTTTAAGCATATGCATTTTCTTGGTTCCTCCTCATTTGCTGCCCATTATTTTGCAATTGATTGTCGAAAAGCCTAATCAGTTGGTTTTCAACAATTTGCAATGGCCAATCAATCATGTCTGTGGAAAGATAGCAATTCTGTCTGAGTCTTAGTAGGGTTTGGATTTTAATAGCTTTCACACAGCAGAAGTGATGCCATTTTGGGCTGCAAAAGATACAGCACAGCCAGTGTTCCTCGCTTATGGCAGTGTTTGATTATGCCATGTACCCTTATATGAAACAATGAAAAGTGTGGGTCAGTTTCCTGCAGGTCTGTGAGATGTCACATTTTTGACTCACAGTAAGATTAGATAAGATCCTACTGTGATACTGCAGTTATCTGATGTATAAATGAATATATATATGTATATATTCATATATACATATTCCCATTTATATCACATAGATACGCAGATTTACATTGGGAGTCAGATGGGGCTGGATAGGCCAATACCTTGCCACAGACACCAAATATAAAAGATAATTAAGTTCTACTAATTATTGCTAACTGCCAGTGGATGAGAGGCTTATAGGAGTTGCAGATTCATTCTTTAAAGATTTCACCCTTAGCCATACCTACAAACCTCATTCAAATACTGTTTGCAGTGCCAAGAAAGAAATCCTACTGCTCTTGTAAAGAAATCAAAAACAAGCAGCCATCATTCCAGATCTAAATATATATATATATATGTTTCTCCTAAGTTGAGTTTGTGATGAAACACAGACTTTTCTTCTGAGGCCTGAGGGATAAGGGCTGTTGTTTCTGGTGTTGTAGGCTTGTACATTCTTGTTAACACAGCCATGGCTGCAAATATTTTTCTCCATCTCCTAGGGAAAAGATGAGAAAAAATATGGCTCTGTTTTCTAAAAGATAAATCTGTAGCCCGTGTGCTCTGGAGGGGGAATCTTGCTCTGCCTGTTCATTAATCTACCAGGTGTCATCACAACTGTGTGGAGTCCCAGCTAGAGTTTATTGGCTCTGCTCTGTTTGTCAGTGTGGTGAGAATTGTATGTGGAAATTTCCAGCTAATGTATTCAGGAAGGACAAGTCCTCCTAAAACCATTTGTCTGTACAGTGAACACAACCTAAATCATATTCTCCCTTAAAAAGCACAACTTGACTCATTACAACATTCAAGTAGGATTTTTGGCGGCTCCATTCATGGTTGTGTGGAAGATAAATAGTTTCTTTGATGCACAGGAGATTACTGCTTTCAGTAGGTTTATTAAATGATGGTTAAAGGATGGAGCATAAAAATTTGATTAAGAATAATAATCTAAGTTTCTGGTGTGGAACAAAACAAATGTCATTTGGTCTGCCTTGAAACTTGGGTATTGAAATATTGGAATGGTTTATCCACACAGAAACAGACAGGAGTGTGTTCTGTTGAGATTGCTTGAACTTTTTGGACATAGGATATCACTTTTAATTTATTGTCTGCCTTCCTTAGGAATGGATATTACAGGAGGAAAAGAAAACCCATAGAACAGTTGGTGAGAACAATGACACAATGAAGTTTAATACTTTGACTTGTAGGACTTTAAAGCAGGCTTATCATTTTCTAAAGTTTAACTTGTTCAGGATAAAGTATCCTCTTTCAGACATCTGCTTCACAGTTCACGTGATTTTTAAAGTTTCAATTAATACAGCTGAACCTTCTCTAATAAAAGGATGAAGAGAAATGAAATATTTGTTTTGCTTTTTAAAAAAAAGTGTTTACAGTCCAATCACCTAGAAATACCAAAAAGTAAAAGTGAAACTAAGACAGAAAACAGCGAGAAAGGTAACCCTGAGTGTTACAATGGCATGTACAGTGATTAAAAACATAAAAAGAAGGAAAATTGGAATAAGAATAAATATACCTTGAAGAAGGTATTAAAAAGGGAGGGAATGGAAGTAGAGAAATATATTATCATGACCAGGAAAAAGTATAAACACAGAGAGCTTTATGGAATTATGCACTGGGAGAAACTCCAGAATTCTTTTTCTTGGCCTTTCTTTCTTTGTCAGTCAATGTCAATAAATCCCACCATCAAGCTATATCATGATTCTTTTTCTAGTCATTGGCCATGTGATGGAAAACCACCTCCTACAGCTGTCTGTCACTGAGGCAGTTGAAGTGACAGATGTTTGCTTCTAAAGATCTGAGGCCTCCAATCTGTCCAATGACCCAAATTGGAACCAATCTGATGCCACGTGATGCAATAACACACACCAGAAACCCTTCAGATGTTTAATTATGAAAAACTCTTCCACAAGATATTCCCTAAGGCTGTAAATCCAGATGCTTGAAGTTCACTGAATGTCAAAACTGACAGCTGTCTTTGTAAGCTGCTGGTGTGCTCACATTATGGAAGTCTCCCAACAAAAATTCCATTTTTCTCACAAGACACTTGCTTCTATTAGCTCAAAAGCTGTAAGGAAATCATTGCATGGATTGCTTACAGACAGTGAAGTTAAATGTCAACAGACTTTGAGGGCCTGGAGCAAATCCAGAGAAGGGAAGGGAAAGGAGCTGGGGAAGGGTCTGGAACACCAGGAACAGCTGAGGGACCTGGATGGGCTCAGCCTGGAGTTTCAGGGGGAAACTTACAATTTTCTACAACTCCTTCAAAGGAGGGTGGAGCCAGGTGGGGAGCAGTCTCTTCTCCCAACAAGCAATAGGACAGGAGGAAATAGCCTCAGGTTGTGCCAGGGGAGGTTCAGTTTGGATTTTAGGAAAAGTGTTTCCTCAGAAAGGTTTCTAAAGCTCTGGAAGGGCAGTGATGGAGTTACCATCTCCAGAGGTACATAAAAGACGTGTAGGTGTGGTCCTTGGAAACATGGTTTAGTGGTGGACTCAATGATCATAAAGGTCTGTTCCAACTTAATCATTCCATGATTCTAATGCTTTTTTTGAAACTCATCATTGACTGTTTGGACTTACTTCCTGAACAGCAATAAAAACACTGTACATGTTTCCCAACAGTCTTAATGACCTTTAAAACCTTCATTCTTATTAAGATTGTTTCACGTTATTTGTACTCTTCGTTTTCTTCTTTTTTTCTCCGCTGTCTCTTAAGTCTCTCACAGATCATCCAGTATGGATAGGGAGAAATAATTGCAAGTGATTTAGTTACTGTGGCATAATGAGTAACTCTGAGACACCCAAGTGAAGCCTTTTCTAGTCTATTGAATAAATTAAAAAGAAAAACAACCCCCCAAAAATATATTATCATAGTGGCTTGTAAAGACAGTGTAAGTAAATATGCAGCTTGTGGTTGAGATGAACATGGTTTATGCAATAGTTGCTCAGCTGGTGCATCCTATCTCAATTTGAAAGGAGAATTCTGTTGCTGTAAAACATCTGTCCCTCATTCCTCACATTTCAATCTATGATAACAAACAGGTTCAGGGACACAAGTTTTCCCCCTCTTCCCTAAAGTCTGCAAACTTTCATAACTTTCAAACAAATGACCTACTAAATTGCATCTTCTGAGATGTATTTTTTTAAAAATCAGATACTTATGATGAAAAGATTATCTTTTTAAAGTAATTAAAACAGCAGAAACTTTCTGCAAAGGGCATTCTTAAAAAAAACTTATTTATGCATTTCCTTTCTCACCTGGACGTCCTATGCCTCATGCAATCTCTCCATCTCCCCTGGTGCTGCTCCCATAACAGCTCTGGTTCCCTGTGCTGCTGAAAAGGTAACCCAAAGCAAATGCAGAGTCCAAGTCCTTCTTCAGAGAGATCAAACAGGCAGCCCTGAGCAGACTCTACATGGCTCTGACCCTCTCTGCTTCTATGTCATCTTTCCTCCTTTACAGTGTAACTCAGCTTGACTTCCACATCTGCCCTCTCTGGGTGACAAACTGATTTTTATTACCTTGTTAAAGGATAGACACAAGGGAAACAAGGGGGAGTTACACTCTGTGCAGAAAAATAGATTTTTATATCCTATCAACTGAAAAGTGTTTAATGTGGTCAAGAGGGCAGATGTGATAAGCTGCATCTAGCAGTGAAAAAAAAAAAAGAAAATGAAACTGCAAGTCTTGCTGTCAGGGATTGTTCTAACAAGAGATCACACCCTATAAATAAAGACTGACACATGTAGTGTCTATAAAAACACTAGAAAAAAAATTACTGAGATCTTCATTAACCCATTAATGTGGTCTCAGTAGCATGGGTGCTTTTCTTTCTCTTTCTGTCTTTTCCTACTCCTAATTTCTTCTTCTTGAAATCTGGGTAATTTAAGGTTGGATGGGGTAGGGTTTGCTAAGCCAATTCTTCACGAAATGCTTTATTTTGATTGAATGCTTGTTTTAAATTTTGTCAAATTCCTGATATTATAAAGTTTGCCAGTAAAGTTTGCTTTTTAACTTCCTGGGGACTTTTGTCGGGTTCTCCTTTGTGCCACCTCAGGGAAAAGTGGTACATTCAGCCCCTTTTAAATAAACTTTCTGGGTGAGGACCAGGGCTTTACACCTGTGTTCCAGCCAAGGTTATGGAAGAGATCATCCCAAATGTCCTTACATGGCACATGCAAGACAAATGGGATCAAGTCCATCCAACATGTATGAATAAAAAACAGACCCTGCTTGACCTAGTTCATGTCCTTCTATGAAAAAGAGGCCCACATAGTTGATGAGGGAAAGGGGGTGGATTTTGTTTCTCTAGATTCATTAAAGCATTCCACAACACCTCTCACAGCATCCTCCTAGAAAAATTGGCTGCTCAGGCTTGGATGGGTGTGGACTCTCTGGGTAAAAAACTGTCTGATTGTGGTGAATGGAGCTGAACCCAGTTGGTGGCTGGGCACTAGTGGTGCACCTCAGAGCTCGCTTTTGGGGCAGCTTATGTTCAGTGTTTTTACTGATGGTCAGACGTGGGGATTGAGTGTACCCTCAGTAAATTGGGTGGGAGTGTTGGGCTGCTCGAGGGTGGAGTCATCATCCCTGGGCGTGTTAAAGATTCATCTGGATCTGGGTGATGTGATTTAGTGGATTAGGGGTTACAGAGCCAGTAACTTGGTTTGTGGTTGGACTGGGTGATCTTGAAGGTCCTTTCCAACCTTCACAATTCTATGATTCTTTGTGCACCTATCAAAAACTTTGCTTTGTTTTCAGCTCCCAGACACATTGCACGAAAAGAGGTTTCTTTAAAACAAAGGAAACAGCTGAAGCAGGACCCAGGCAATTTCTCTTTTTTGTTGTGGTAACATTGAATCAGGAGCAGTTCAGGTCTTTTAAACCTTGAGATATCAAATATCTTGAGATGTCTCTTGATACTAGAAGAAACCTACATGACTAAATGACAGTAGATGGTGAAGTTTATTCACCTAAAGTCAGAGGAATTCAAGAGGTCACCCAAGGCAGACTGGTTATTTCAATTAATGTATTTTTTAGAGCAATTCAGTCACTTTTATTTTGTCACCTGTGAAACACTGAAGCTTTTTCAGGATCTATGACAGATTTAGAAGAAATCAAGCCTCACATCTGTAAAGTCATACAAGGCACTGCAACTTCCTTGGGCAATGATAGAGAGGTCAGAATCTGAAAATTGAATGGTGTAATTGAATGGTGTAATGCCATCTACATTAGCAGGATGCTTAGTCTTAGTGTCATTAAGCTGACAAATGAGTCAGCCTTCTACTATCTGGTTTTCAATGTTTGTATTTATAAAATATCACAGAAAGATTTGACAAAAGTCCAAAATATTTGACAGCAGTATGTGTAAATATACGCTCTCATTGGTGTTCTTTAAATTTTTTTTTCCACATTTTGTGATTGGAAAATCTGCTATTATGTCCCATCTAAAAACACCAGCAGTCTTTAGGAGTTCTTTGCTCTTAATTAACTTTCTAAAAGGTGCCATTGTTGATTTGCTCTTTTTGACACAGTTATAAAGTTATTTGGCTGGTGGCTGATAAGAAATCATGGAGGTGTTTCACAAAGCTTTTCTATCTGATTCAGAAAATTCTGTTTATAGGGCTTACCTTGAAACAACAAAATACTTAATATTCAAAACTCATATGCTTCTGAACGGGTTTGGGAATTCATTTTGTTATCGTTTTCAATTCTTCTTGTTAAAGCATTCCAGGAATTGAGAAACACGTTAGCCAAACCCTGGGGAAATGCATGGATATGCTAAAGGCTGGAGGAAAGCTCAAGGCTGGAGAGATAATGAATTCACTAAAGAGTTTGTTTTTCTCAACTCTTTCTCAAAAGTTATTTGGAACTATGAGAAAGTAACCCTTCCCACTGGTCCAGTTCACAGATTGAACCAGCCAACAGACCAGTTTATTTTATGTTGTTTGTCATCAACTTTCTGGCACGTGCTTTGAAACAGAGCAGACGGTCCCTCAAAGCAATGGGTTAATTCTATCTGTCCTAGCTGTCACACGATTAGGAACAAAGGAAAACTGAGCTACTGATAGTCTACATCATTTTTTCAAGGCTGTTGTGTTTGTGACAGCAAGAACTCGATCATTAATTTTTAACACTGTACAGAAGTGGGAACCATAGTAGTCATTCAAAGGGCCTGGTAACACATGTTAGATTCAGTGCTGGAAATTGGTCATGGCTCTTCTTTTCATGTGTTGGATATCACTGAAGACAAAATTAAATGAGGGAGAAAAAACCATCAAAAAACCCAGAGGAAACTTAAAAACGCACTTTCTGTTTGATTATGTAGGGTACCAAACTTGAATTTCTTTGGCATTTCATGTAGTTTCCTTTTTTTAGTATATGACTTTGTTGTTTGTCTCTAATGGCACTCTTCAGTCATATTTTTCTCTGTAATCATCAATTTTTACTATATAAGATATACCAGAAGTTTAGGTTATACTGGCATGAATCCTTTATACTTTTTTTCATCTGAAAGCACAGCAGCATCATAGTAAACAATTAAAGCCCTGTTGTGGCCTGTTATGAAATGATCCATATTTAGGGTCATATATTCTGAATCAGAAGATAAATCTTTGATTTCAAGTCAGCTTGAGGCTTCCCAAAACTGTGATGAAACAGAACCCACAGAGAAGTTCTAAAGCAATTTCTGACTTCAAACTTGCATGTTCTGTCTAAATATCCACACACACACACTTGAATAAAGAAATAAAGGGTCCTAAAAAGTTGTTTTTAATCATAATCCATATGATTAAAAAGCATTGGGTTCTGAAATTAGGTTTACATAATTTGATGGAGTCATATTTGAGGCAAATTAACTGACTAAGCTTTATGTGTTCCACCCAACTCCACATTTGGGGGGTTTTACCGCCTTTAATTTAATAAACCATCACCTCAAATCAAGTAACAGTTATAAAAATGATGTTCAGGAAACATGAAATATGGTTGGCTTGATATGAATTGAGATTTTTTTTTTTTAACAAAACCACAGGATTTTATTTAATACCTATGTAAAATATGTTAATGGAACAAACACCTTTCCATTTTGCAGTTCATTCAGATTTATGGGGCTCTTTTCTGGCTTGTTTCACAAAATAATCTTTTTTACTTTGTGACTTTCCTTCCAGTCCCTGTGCTACTAAGCACTATTTACTTTAAAGCTCTAAACATTCAACAGCAAAGTAACTTGATTTGGTGAGGATATGTTTTCCTTTAATTTCATCATCAGTTTCTGCTTGCGATAAAAATCAGCCCATCCTTTTCAGGAATAAAGTTTTGTAGATACCTGGTGAAAATGTCTCTTAGAGAAATCAAGGGGAAAATCATTTTAATTTAAACCAGAAGGGAATTTAATGTATTCTTCCCTGTGAGGCTGAGGAGGCCCTGGCACAGGCTGCCCAGAGAAGCTGTGGCTGCCCCTGGATCCCTGGAAGTGTCCTAGGCCAGGTTGGACAGGGCTTGGAGCAACCTGGGACAGTGGAAGGTGTCCCTGCCATGGCTGGGGGTTGAATGAGATGATCTTTAAGGTCCCTTCCAACTGAAACAATTCTGAGATTCAGCTTTCACCCCCTGAATCCTGATTTCCCTTTACCTGGTGGATTAAAGAGCAGTGGAGGAACAGACATGGTTCTGTTCCCTTTCCCTCTCTTCACAGGCATTGATTGTTGCCCATTAGGGATGGCAGGATATCTTGGAACTGATCTACTCATGTTTCTTCTGCTAGATACTTCCCCTAAGGTTGTGTGAGGTCCCAGTCTGAAGCAGGCTTGTGCTGTAATCTTCTTTTGGCCTGTATGACACAGCAAAGGGAACAATACTCCAATGTTGCAGTTTCTTCTTTCACCAAGGAATTTCTCTGCTGTATTTTCACTAACCTCAGATGGTCCTGCCACCACAGCAGTCTTTGCCAGAACAAAAGACTGTGTCTTTCTACCTTCTTTCTAGAGATCCCTGTGGCACCTTTAATTTTTTTTCTTTTTAAAAATCCATCTTTGAACCCTTAAACTCTTCACATATCACCTCCATCCTTCTATCCTACTTAAAGTATTTCTGGATCTCTAGACCCTTTTTCAGTCAGAAAGGAAAAATTCAGTATTCCTGGCTTGTTTCAGCTGGAGTAAATGACCAGTCAAGATTTAGTGACCACCTGTTGCCACTAGTTTGACAGTAACTTAACACAGCCACTATCTGCAGTATTTGGCATGTACTCCCATAGGTGTATCCAAGACTGAAAGAAGCCCTTATTAACAGCCTCAGAAGACTGACCAGAATTCATTAATGTGCATTTAGAACACTCAATTCATCATGATGAGGCAGAAATGGAAATTTTCCCCCCTGTGCTACAACACACTCTTGGGTGAGGATATCTGAGATTCTTCCAGGACAAAAGTCATTCTAATTCTCTTGTAAAACTTGTCCCAGCTTTACATCTGCAGTGATTTGGACATCTAAGTCCTGCTGCAGTGTAAAAAAATACACAAAAATACATACTCTGCACTTTGCTGTGGAGGACAGAGTAGAAAGAGGTTGAGAGAATTGGGTTTATTTTGCCTTAGGAATGTAAGACTAACAAGAGATAACATTGCTGTCTTCAACTGCCTGACAGGAGAATATGGAGGTGACAGAGCCAGGCTCTTCTTGGATGAGCACAAGGAAAATGCAAGGGACAGCAGATATCAATTGAAATGTAGGAAATTTTAATTAAATGAGGAAAAGCTTTTTCTCTAGGACAGGCTGTAAAAGTATTTGTCCTTTGGGATATTCAAGGCTTGACTGGACAAGTGCATGTGCAGCATTTGGAATTGCTTTCAAGGGAGTTGGAACAGACAATTTCACAAGTCCTTTCAAAACAAAATTATTCTATGATTCCAAGATAAGCTTTATCTTCATCCTATGTCATTTTGTCCTGTGCATGTCCTTTCTGTGTTGGAAAGTAATGATATAATTTTGAGAAAGGAAACACCTCTGTGGCTGCTGTTGTGGAGAGTGCTGAGTCTGCCTCACCTTTAGTGGCCCAGCCCATCATGGGGCACATTTGCTTCATTCTGTATATTGCTTACAAATCGAAATGCAAAAGGTAATCTATTTGTATTTCCCATCAATATGTGATTTAGTGAAAATGTATTAATCTATTAATGGCAAAGCAGCTTTATAGAATTTTGATTTCCCTCCAAGTCTGCTGAAAGACTCCCAATTTTAACTTATTGCATCAGCTGTCTAAAGAACCAATCAGTAAGATAATTTTTTGACCTTTTCATTCTCTTGGTTAGTGTTGTGTCAAAATGCTTTGCGGAATGTTTTAATTACATACACAGCTTGTATTATTTTTAAGATTAATAGTCTACAGTTTCCAATGCTCTAAGTACCATTATGTTAAAAAACACTGAAATTTTAATTACAAAAACATATTACCTGACACAGATCTTCGATTTATATTTCACTGAATAAAAACTTGGAGTTTAAGAATTATGAAGTTAGGGATGAAAAGAGTGGACAATAAATAACCATACACAAAAATCATAATGCTACGTTTTAAAAAAATTCATAGTTCTTAGGCACAAAAGATATGAATACCATCACTTCAGTAGCCCTACAGCTTAAGAGACTTCAAATTTCTCCTACTGACTCTTGTATAAAACCAGAAACTAGTTGTTCAAATAAGGCATAAATATATTAAAATAACACCATATTCTCTTTCCAAAGTGTATTGAAGCATTATTTCAAAACTTCCCACGACAGAAAATCACCCATATCCCTAGGCAGACTCTTTCAGTGGTTAATTATTTTTACATAAAACTGTAGAGGGCTGTTTTATGCTTGTATGTTTGTAGCTCTCCAGAAAAACAATGAAGGGCTTGTTGGAGGCACTTGTCCCACCATGGAAAATGAAGTAATATTGTCTCACTGCCTTGTGCTGCAGAGCCCCATCATTCAGGCTCTCACCTGGGAAGGGAGGATCAAGGTTTAATATTCTCTTTAATATTCATCATGCTGAGAGTGCTTTGTTCACATAGTAAAGCATATTTTACTTTAGGGTCCTCGCAGTCTTCCCTGTCAATGCCATTTATTAAGTCACTGTGAGAGAATAAGAGAAAATAACTCCATAAATTTGAGATTAGGAACTAATCTAGAATGCCAGGATTTGAGACCTAATTCCACTGAATATTTAACCACCACGAGAGTAAATGGAACACTGTCGGTGGGACAACTTCAGAGAAAGGGATAATCAGATATTGCAAGTTCACTGGGATACACTTGTGAGTAATGGGAAACCTGCGATTGAATCTCCACAGGTAGAGAGGAAAATTGAATTTCTTTACCCTATCTCTTGGTTGAGTGCCTAAAACAGTGGATTATTGACTAAAAAACAGATGATGTTCCTTTCTCACATGTGTCCAGTTGGTGCCCCCAGAATTTAGACCAATCTAGATGGAACGTTTCATTCCAAAGTCATTAGTTTCTTTTTGGAGGGAGCAAAAGTGAGAGCTGTTTTCATCTTTCTCTATTGAAATGTGGATAGTCTTAACATGAGAAGCTGAAATTACAGTTAAAACAACTCTTCAGCTGAAACGTAGACCAGGTTTGATAAAGAGTATTAAAAAGTCATATAAGGTAGATAAAACTTTGATGATAACATGGCCTGGGAATGAGCCTTTGTTATATTAGTAGTCAAGGGAGCCATAGCAGGGTCCACTGAATTCCAGTTTTACACAAGTGTGAGGCAAAAGCTTTCTTTACCCAGAGTCTTGAAAATGCAGATGTGTTAACTGTTGCTGCTTTGATAAAGATCTCAAAGATCCTATACAAATCATGCTAATAATTGAAGAGAAGCCCTGTGTAAATCGAGTATATAGCTCTTATTTATATATGACAAAAGGAGAACACCTCTGTTTCTCATATATTTTTATATTTTCAACATGTATTTTATCTGTAAAATTTTAATCTGAGTTGCATGATTTCTATTTACCAATCTCATTTTCCTCATTAGCATGAATCTACATTAGGTCAATATATATTCTTGTATTTTAAAATATGCTTCCAACAGAATTCATATGTCCTATGGGACCAGGGGAATATTTCTTTAATGGTCTGAATCAACAATAAGTAGTGAGAATAAATAACACAATCTGCTTTGCCTTACTGTTGCATGAGCTCGTCCAGACTTAACAGAAGTGCTCTGGACTGAGTAAGCTTCCAGCAGGACCTTGTGCATGGAATTCATAAACAAGAAGAATTTCAGAGCTGTAGAGAAACAAAGTAGAATGTCTGTGAGCTGTCAAGATATGTCAGATACTGAGGTAGCCCAAATTTTGACTTAATATATATTGATGCACACACAAACACAGTTCTCTTTCTACCTAAATGCATATATATATGTTATATTTTTAGTGAAGTCCAACAGAATGTAATAAGAGTGATTCTCTCTCTCACCCTAACCACTCTATAGAATATGCTAATGGAAATTGCAGCTCTGCTGTAGAATTCTGAAAGGGTTTTTTTGAAAAAGGACATTTCACTTGAGGGTTTTAGAGTACATTTTCAAGAGCCTTACTACACTTTGAAAGAGGACAGTTATTTTTTTCCTCAATAAGGTTTTGCTGTCATCAGTAAAAATAAAAGACAGACAACAGAACACAGCTTATTGTACAAAAAAATGAAGCTTGGACTTATCTTCATTAAAAAAAAAAAACAAAGAAAATATGTACATTGGATTTCATATAATTTAAACCACTTAGAGTGTTCTCCCAGTACCAAATATAATACCAGCTGTAATTATTTTTTTCTCTGACCTTTTCACTGATATGTAGTGACATTATCATTTTGGCACATTGAGGTAGGATAATTAGAAAATTAAGCTTTTTTTTATTAATAGAAACAACCTTAAATTAATTAATTTAGCCCATGTAAGAGAGCTTTTCTCCAAACTGCAGTGACAGAGACTGACAGGGAAGTATCCTGCTTTGAGTAAAGACCCAAACATAACATGTTTTCATATGAAAGAAGAGAGGCAATCAGTTTCAGTTTTAAATTATGATACAGCCATGACAGAAATGGGCAAAATACACAGAGATTCCTTCTGTTGAATGGTTAGGGCATTAGGCCTATCATTTGCTCTTCCTATTTGCAAACCAGTGGCTATTCCTCTATTCAAATGGAAGGGTGAATGTGGTACGCTGAACACAAAAACAGCATAACCAGAACTTTCCCCAAAGAGTTTCCACAAAAGCTTCAGTGAACTTTCATCAGCACAACCATTTCGGTTAAGCTTCCCCTGGAAGGATTCCACGTTGTGGAGGACTGAGCAGTTCTATCACCTTCCACAAGAAGGTTTTATCTACTGAAAAGTCATAGAGAGATTGAGTAAAAAAGACCTTCTACCTCCTATTGTGTCCTTGGCTTTGCTTGAGAGAGGTTTAGTACAAGTAAGTACAGTGAGATAAAAGAACTTTACAACAGTTAAAGTTACCTAAAGCAAGTTGATATCAAAGCAGTGTTAACTCTCATTCCTGTGTAACTGGGACTAATTACTTTATAATAAGTAATTACTTGTAATAAAGTAATTACTTCTGTGTAGACTCGAACATATTTTTTTCAATATTGATATACTTTCAATTTTTTCACAACATACCCACCTTATACAATTCGCATACAAATGCTGAAATTGTTATAATTAAAAAGAAAAGTGTCTTATCTGATCAGTAAGTTTAATCTAACCACAACTAAAAATAGTTCTGTCTGTTCTGTTGATAATATTAATACTGCACCAGTGCCCCAATTAATTGCTCAACAGAGTCTCTCTGCAGATTCTTGCCTGTAAAAGACTTTCTTTGAAAAGTTAAACAGCAAAAAACAACACTAGACTCTCATAATGAGGAAAGTTGTGATGGCCATTAGTTGGTACAACATTTAGGATTTTAAAAAATAGCATTCTTTTCTTTTTTTGCTTGAACAAGTTCAAAACTTGTTTCAAGATTTTTAGAAAATGAAACAAGCAACATGTTTAAATATTACTGAAACCGAATTTCTTGCTACATTAAGTATCTAACAATTGTTTCATAATTTAAAATCCATTATTTTACTGAAAAAAAGAAAATCACATCCAAATAAAGGTTATTTTTCATTCCTAGATTTTCATCTGGTATTATTCACTGTCACTTACCTGTGGGTCAAACACACCTAAGCAGCGCAGACCCTCAATTTTTACAGGTTTCCTAGTCAGGTGCATTCAACTTTTATATGTGAGCTCTTTATGAGAAATTGGGTTGATTTACTCAGGCGATTATCTTCAGCTGTGCATAGTTTTCAGCAAATCCTGCTGCCTTTTAAATTCTCTACTGAATTTCTCCTTATCATGCTTCTTTTGGCTATGTAAAATATAAAAGGCTAACTTTATATTGTCTTTCTTACAGTGGCTAAGCACATAGATCAATGCCACCACGTAACTCCATCCTGCAAAGTACTTAATGATTCCCAAGTTATGTGAGACAGAAATTACCATTTTTTGGGTTGTGTCTAGTGATATTAAGTCTATACAACTATGAAAATAAGTATCACCCTACTCATAGATACACTATTTATATTTATTTTAGAGACCTATGGAAAGGAAATAAAGTTTTTAGAGCTCCAGCAATAATTTATCTTCTTCATTCATCATCCTGAAACGTGGAAGAGCTGAATTTCTTGATCCAGTATCCCTTACATCAATGTTGAAAGGAAAACTTTTCTGTTCCTCCTGTCCTGGGCTTCTGAATGGGCACATGGTTTTGAACACAAGCTGCGTCATAAATAAAGGATCTCAGTTATCAAAATCTCCCAGGCATGCCACACCATCTGCCTCATGTTATTCAAACATCCCAAACCATGGTGTGTGCAGAGAACATCCACACCCATTCAAAACTTCAAGTGTAAAGGTAGCAGAATTTACTGACCCACCACTGCTTCATTTTTCTGAAGGGCAGTTTCATCATTCTCATTATTTGGCACAACCCCAGAAGAAGAAAACCCCCAAAGAGGTTCGTTACGCCTGATCATTCCACAAACTCCTCCACCTGCCTTTCTTACCTGACTGAAATGCTTGGCAATTTTAGGCACTATTGACTAATCACTTAGAAATTAGCAATTTGATTTCCTTGTTTCATAGACTCTTTGTATTATCAGGCTATTAAAAAACTCACCAGGTCTGTTGTGCTTTCTGCTGAGGGAGCTGGGATTGTGTAGCCTGGATAAAAGGAGGCTCAGAGGAGCCCTAATTTGTCTTTACAATTCTCTGAAAGGAGGTTGTAGTCTCTTCTCCCAGTAACAAGTAATACGACAAAGGGGAATGGCTTCAAACTGTTCCAGGAGAGGTTTAGATTGGATATTAGGGAAAAAATTCTTCCCAGAAAGGATTGTCAACTGGAAAAGGCTGCCCATGGAAGCAGTGGAGCCACTATGCCTGGAGGGATCTGAAAGCTGTGTGGATGTGACATGTAGGGACATCGCTCTGTGGTGGCCTTGGCAGCGCTGGGGGAATGGTTGGACTCAATGATCTTAGAGATCTTTTCCAACCTAAATGATTCTCTGATTTGAAGGCATTGTTCAAACATGAATCCCAAATGCAGTGGTCAATCAGTGGTGGAGCAGGCCAGCAGTCAGTGTGCATTGTGTGAACATGAAGATTTTGGGTGTTCTTGGCTGGTACTTACCTTGTTTGGAAATGCCTGTCCACAGCTGGCTGCTGGAGCCCCAGAACAATTTTCCAGTTAAGATCTTACTCCACACATCACCTGGAAGGAGAAGGAAGAAGGCAGGGCTCCCCAGTCTGTATGAGCAGCTCTTAGGAAGGCTCCTCTCTTCACCAGCAGCGTCCAGCAGCAAAACCCAAACTGGACAGGACAGAGTTAAGGTGGGAAAGTTGCACAGAACCTAAAGGCAACATAAAGCTGCAGAAAACGGCTTGACCGAAACGCCTGAGAAATAAGGCAGAAACCATTCAGCAAATTGGAAATTGTGAGTCATTAATGATGCATATTGTTCAATTTACAAATTAAATTAATTGTGTTAAAAGTTCATGGTTATGAGTCAAGTAATTTTTCAGAGTGTGCACATATTTCGAACCATTAAGGAATTTCTGTGGATGGAAAGTGAGCTGCTTTTGATGATTATGTCTCTTTCTTAAGAACCCTAAATTAAATTTTTAAAATGTCAGGCAAATTACCCGTGTGCGCATTTCTGAGGCACAAAACCCTTTTAAGGATGTTATTTCTTCATGTGGTAAAGACCCACTATGCCTGAACATCCACCACGCACTGCAGCATCTGGCCTTTTAAGCATTAAAAGCTTCTGAAACTTCTCAGAGGATAAAGTCATTATGAGGTGTATTTTAAAATTAATCCAATAAATTAAGCAAGAACTTATTAAATTCAAGTTACATTTATGGGTTGTTTTTTTTTTTTTTTTTCTGGTCCACAGCTATGAAAGAAAGAAAAAAAACACTACTTTTGTTCCCTGTTCATTCCCTGCTGCACTACAATTTTTTAGATGGCAAGTATGTAACTTACTATCTTAGCAGATATATTTTTCCAAGCATTAATTTGTTGGAGAGTCTTTTGTTGTTATTATTTTTATTATTATTACTACTATTATATTTAATAGCAATTTTTTTCAGACCAGTACAAAAGGAATATATTCTTTGAACATTTTATTATTTTACTTATGCATTTATATTTTTCATGCAGAAAATAAAATACACAATGAAAGACCTTACCTGAGAGGAATGTATATTGGTGTGCTCTTGTTTGATCTTATTTTGTGTTACATTTTACTCTGTGGTCCTGGTTCCATTTAGGTGATGTGATGATTTCAGTTTAGAAGGCAGATTTTCATCTGGAAGCTGAAGAAAGCCCTTTATCCAAGTTCATCATTTTATTTCTGCTTCTGCCAGAGGAATTTGTGAAATTTGGAAGTGCTCAGAACAAAATACAACTTTAAGCTGGGGAAGTTTGCAGTTACATGATTGGGTGGCAGACACTGGGAAGATGAAAGAAGGTTTCTTTACCAAGGTACAGCACAGAGTTCACCCCAGCTGATGTTTCTCTGCAATCCCCAAGCCACAATATCTGTGGAAATACTCTGGAACAGAATTTGAAATCTGGTTCCATTCCAACTTCATGACCAGCAGGCTGATGGTTGCTGCTCTTCCCCAGCCCTCTAAGCAAGAGACAAAGTTTAGGTTTTCATTAGCAACAGGAGTAATGTCAAGTTTCCATGATAAAAAATAACATCACCGAGTGAAGAGTCCTAAGGCAGAGGAGAGTCCTGGCAAGAGGTGCAAGGTGGATCAAGAAGGACATTTACGATGAATTTTAAACACAGCCAGGATGGATTGCCTTTGAAAGCTATTAAAACCTTTCTAAATGTGGACCTTTCCATGGAGTTGGTCAAGGTTCCTGAGCCTCCAGAAAATCCTGATACCCAACATTCATGGGCTCATGGACAGTGATGGTAACCAAACCATGCTGAACGAAGTACTTTAATGCCTCTCAGTGGCTTTTCTGTTCTTTAAACACAGAATCTCTGTCGTCCCTGTGACTATGAGCAGCACTGGCCCACAAGCCATGGGATGACAAATCCCATCCCTCACTCCAAAACTGGCACTTTCCTCCATGTGCTGAGGGACTGCTATTCCAAACCAAAGATTTCTGTTTGCAGGGGTGACTCACAGCCTAGTGGAAGGCTATAAATATTCATTCCAAAAATGCCAGGATCTGTCTGTCTCACCAGCCTGTTTCAAATTAAAGCCTACTGCTTGTACTGAGAGAGATTCTGGGATGGTGGATAAGGAAAGCTAAACAGGAACAGATCTGAGCAGTTGCTGCTGCCATGAGATTCTGACACAGAAACATGAAACTGAGGTGCTTCACCTCAAACCCATCTTAGGAACCTTTCATGTGAAAAATCACAGTAACATGTGCTAAAATACAGTGGTATGGGCTGTCAGTCCATGAATTGAGAGCTAGGCAGCTATTTTTGATTAAGTATGACAAGCAAGAAGGACAGATACTGAGTTAATAATCAGTTCCGAGATTAAACACACCTCTCTTTCTTAGCTTCACAGTGGGTGGCACATTCATGTTTTATAAATTCCTACAGTCTGGATCTCAGGAGGTGTGATTTTTTTTTTATTATTTTCACCCATGTCTGTTATGAGTAACTTAAGGGAAAGGCAAAACCTATTCTACTTCAAAAAATGATTGATTAATTCAAAAAGCAACAGCTACAGGTAGATTTTAAATGTAACTACTGCAAAAATGGAAATAATAATTACATTGTTTAGCTAGCTGTATGTATTCTGTGAATACTATGGAAGTGTGTGACAGTGCTTTTCTTGTTGCTCTGGACTCACTCTCAGTACCTTGTTTTCCCTGGATCAGCATGAAATTTTCAGAAGTCAGGATTTGGGAGCCTACACGATTATTAAAAATTGAACATAGCCTATGCAAAGAAAGGAGTCACACTGGCTCAGTGAGCAGTTATTTAAATGGAAGTGCTTAGTGGAATCAGATGTCACTCCAGAAAGACAGAGGAATCCTGTCAGCTCCACCTGCAAACCTCAGACTCCCTACAACATCGTCAGTGGATCAGCCAATAATTGGGCAAAAGAATTTGGCACTAAGACTTGATTTCGCCTTTATCTTTAGGAACTTCAAGCAATTGCCGAGAAAAGTCCTTTTAAAACATCAGTGTTGTATTTGCCAACTCCACGTAGATGGGCACAGTGTAACTTAATGGGAATTAAACTCCTGTTTAGGCAGCAGAGTTGCGTGACAGCTTTATGAAATTTAGTAGCAGGATTCAGCTTGCTGTTTTAAATGCCTGAATCCAGGAATCTCTGTGTGGGAGCAATATGTGGGCTGGGTGATTACTACATGCAGTGCATCCTGGTAGTACACTCAGAGGTGGTTAGAGAGCTCTTCTGATCACCCTGAAGTAGATTCTGACATTCATTTAGTCAGAAGTTTTCTACTTGGCAGTGGGTAAATCAGCCAGGGGTTTGGTAGCATTGCAGAAATTCAGCTTCAACCATCATGTGACAATTGTGAGCGCTCCTGAGGTGTTTTCTCAGGCTGTTGGATGGGATATGAGAAGTTGTTAATGAGCACAACTTCATTGCCATCAGAAATAGGGCTCTGTTAGAGTCTTGGAGAAGAAGAAAAATGGAAATTTTTTTTCTTCATTATACTTCCATCCATGTGGGTGGATATAAGGAAACAATGGTTCTCAAAGCTGATAGGATCAGAACTTGGTTCCAATGGCTTCAGCTAAAAGTCTACCTTATGCCAGGTAAACCTTGTATGATAAAATGTGAAAAAAAAGGTCCTTTCCAATCCAAACCATTCTATGATTCTACTGCCCAGTCCCCCACTGTCTCTGCAAATTCCAGTGATAAAAACTGAACCAGAAACACTCCCACCGAACACTGCAAAAACCAGACACCATCCAAATTAATTTCCCTTGTCATTTGTTCAATGTTTTGCTCGAGGTAACAGGTTTGGTAGAATTTCTCTTTGAAATGCTGTTCAAAGCACCCTGTCACAGACCTGTGTGAGATGTGATCCATGGCATTTTATCTTTGCATGGCATGAGGAACACTTCAGGCTGCTGTGTCATATCTCTGTGTGGGGTGTATTTTAGAGCATTTATACCTTTCAAGGTGCATGTTTTGAGGTCATTTATGTAGATGTTTCATCCAATACAAAGTGTAGCCTCTTAGCAGCAGGTAAATTCTTCAGGGGAAATATTTCAGAGGGGAAGCTTGAACACATGTGAAAGTACAGGAATACAACAGAGCACGAATGGGGGAGGAACCTGAGAACACCACTAACCCCTCTGCTGCTGACAGCATTTATTTCATACATTTGTCTACAGGAAATACAAAGTAAAATAAAGTTTATTGGATGTTTGTCCAGCACAGAATCACAGAATCATTAAGGGCGGAAAATACCTCCAGGGTCATCAAATAGATGAGCTATATCCAGGAAGGATCTCATTAGGGACCATTTTGGTAACTGACAGCCAGAGTAATTTTTAGTCATCTCTCCCGATTCTTTAAAAAAAAAAAACAACTTTTTCTTTGTTCCCACTGATCAGGGATATGCTCTGCCACCATAAGAAAGGTCCAGAAAGCTTTATTTTTCCTCTTCAAGTCCCAGCTGCCATCGCCCCAGAAGGCCAATTTAACACTCAGTATGCAAAGTATCTTCTCAGCCCCATTCTGCCCAGTTCCCAGTGGGAAAAAAACCAAACCACATAAGTGGCATTTCAAAATCGATGGAGGAAAATGTTCACATTTTTATTCTTTGATTTTCTTGATAATCTTTAACCTCAGCAGCACAACATCTCCAGGCAGCAGCTGGCAACAGAGCTGCTGGGAACTCAGCTGAGAGAACAGAATTTGAGTTCTGGAAATCAATCCATAGGTGTCTGCTCTTCATCCCTGGAACAACTCAGGCCAGAAACACAAGCAGGTGAGCAAGCTTGGAAATCAGACTCAGGTTCTTGAGTTTAACCCTACGGAAGGGCAAAAAAGAGGGAAAGTGAATTTTGACAGAGGCAGATATTGATAAAAAAGGGGGGATGGTTTTAAACTAAAAGATATTTAGATTAGATATTAGGAAAAAGGTCTTTGCTGTGAGAATGGTAAGGCTCTGGCACAGGGTGCCCAGAGAAGCTGTGGCTGCTCCATCCCTGAAGTGTCCAAGGCCAGGCTGGACAGGGTTTGGAGCAGCCTGGGATAGTGGAAGGTGTCCCTGACCATGGCAGGAAATGGAACTGGATAAGCTTTAAAATCCCTTCCAACCCAAACCATTCTCTGATTCCATTATATAGACAGAATTGAGTAATTAACATGAGATATTAGTACTTATACTGCAATGTGACCAGTTATGATTTTATGAATGCTTCAAATAAAGTGCGCTATACAGGTATATTTCCAAACATAGAAGTGAACGTCTATAGAGTTAAACAAAAAATCATAAAAATAATTATGAAATAGTTCATGAAACACCCAGGAAATGTCTTCTTAAATTTTGATGGAATATTACATAAAGATTAAAGAAAATATCCTAACCATAAGTTTAATAAAATATATGATGAAGATCACAAAAATCGTCCTCATGAAATTATCTTCAAAGATATAATGAATTACTTTGTTATATTGCGTAGAATATTAATGAAATTTTATTCCTCAGACATTATAATTTTCATGACGTTTCATGGAAATATTGTCAAAATGTCAAACAAAGCATAAAGAAGTAATCACAGCCACAAAAAGACATGAAAGTCACTTTTTCATACGTAAAACATGTCCTTTAAGAGTACACTTCTTAAACTAATATGTAAATACTAAACCCAAATTTTCAAAGAGCTTTTGAAAACACTTCTCTTTAAAAGAAACTTTATTGTCATGGGATAAGAAGGGAAGTTGTCCCATGGATAAACTACTGATTAATGAATGGGGCAAAAGGTAGGAAATAATTAAAATTTTTACAATGAAGGGAAGTTTCCAGCATAGATAATCTAGAAAATATACAGAGAGTGAGCTGAGAAGTGTCACTGATAATTCAAATTTAGCTAAAGGAGTAAGGAGAGACTTGGCTGTAAGAGCAGCTGAGGGAGGTCACGGGTTTGAGTGACAGGAAAATAAAAAATTACATTAGATGTTGATAAATGAAGAACATTGTGGAAACATCTCAGAATCACTTCAGATAACACTGAGAAAATATTAACATGCAGTAGTAAGCCAAAAAGCAATATTATGCTGGGTTATTGGGAAAGAAACAGAAAATTAAAGATAATAAATATAAACCTTAAAGCCATCGTGTAGCTTCTGAGAGTGGTCACATCTTGAGTACTACCCCTGCTTACATCAAAAACCACGAAGTAAAACTGAAAAAGATGTAAAAAAGAAAGATGCAAATGGCCAAATATGATCAGGCATTCAGCAATATCTGTGTGAGAGATCAGAATGAGTTACAGAATTTGAAAGGGAGCAATGGAAATTCTGCAGGGAGGGATCTTACAAATGCAGCATTTCCATCTTGGTCCACTGACCAACTTGCACCCATCAGGTGAGGGTTAAACTTGGCTGAAAATAAGGACTAGCTCCTTTGCATATTGTTGCTTCAGAATTTCCCTGCTCCTCTGCATCAGTGACCCTCATCACTGAATCTCTTGATTATGCTTATTTTTGCAGTTGTTAAACTCTTATCGTGAAAGGAAATTTCTGCATCAATTCCATGGTCAAATTCGCTGCTGTTTTATTTTCACCTGGAGAAAAGAAAAAAAAAAAACAAACAGATTTTAAGTATGCAACACAAGTTATAGATCCAACATCTGCTCTTCATGGAGTCAGTTTGCAGAGCTATAACTTCTGCCCTCCACAGCATTCACACAATGTTATTAAAAAAAAAAAAAAAAGGATCACCTTGCAAAAAATCTCTCTCCACATCACTGTTTAGGCTTCTCTGAACCTGGAGAAGGCAGAAGGGAGGGTGATTGCTCAGCTGGTGCAAAACGAGGCTCAAGGCTACAATTATTTAAACAGTGATGCCTGCTGGCCATGCCTTCAGCTACTGAGCAGAGCTGCTTCCCTCCCTTACAGTGAGTAAACTTGCAAAGGACTGTGATGTATTGTGCATAAAAATGCGTCTTTTCATTCCAAATCCAGTTGCAGCTCCATTGCTGATGAAAAAATGGATTTATTTGGAAATATTGCAAACACAGCAGCACATCTACTCACTATTAGAAAAAAATCTGAATATGATATTGGTCTTTCAGATTACTGTGCTATGAACTGGGCTGGTTTTGGCAGATTTTTCTGTTTCATCTTTGAATCATCTTTGAGGAACTTCCATGGACTCACTCCAGTGTGTTCATGTCTCTCTTGTACTGGGAAGCCCAGGATGGACACAGAATCCAGATGCTCCCTGTCCTCCCCAGGGCTGAGTAGAGGGAAGAATCCCCTCCCATCACCTGCTGGTAAATTCACCTGTCTGAAGTGAATGTATCATTTTTGAAAAGGGGTTTGTGTTATTTATGAGGATTTTTATGAATATAGAATTTATAAATGGCTCTGGTTTGTTATCTATTGCACATCAACAACAAAAAGCACTATTTTCTTCAAAAGAAAGCTTCTTGTCAAATGTCTATGCTGCCAAGAAGCATCATCTAGATCTGAAAATTTATTCTAAAGTGCTTTCTTAATTTACTTCTCCTTCCCCCATTCTCTTCCCAGTGAGTCTGACATATTTTTGAAAAGTGTGTATTTTCAGAAATTCAAAAGGACAATTTTCCTTCTCTGGAAGGAAAGGAAGGAAGATAAATAGCACAGTGGTGTATGTGAAAATGGGGACAGTATGAAATGAAACAGCAGAGTAAGAGTCAACATGGTAACATATTTGATTTCCAAACCTGAATCAAAATTACGCATAGAAACAAATGGCTGGAAATTTCATACTCTTCTTATGTTGTCTTATCTGTGCTTATTTTGTTTTCTGCTCCCAACTCAGGGTTCTCATTGTGGAGTATGTAAACTCTTAATGTACACAAAATAACTTTGATGATAAAGTCCATAAATTCTCTTTACTTTTATAATTACAGACAGTGACGACTCAATGGCTATTGAGATACAAAGAGCAGGTAATTCGATATCTTCATAAAATTTAAAGATGAAAAAGGTAAATGTGCTATCATGATCACCTAGACTGACCTTTCTGCATTGACTGAATCATTTATCCCAGTCAGAGAATCCTGTAATGAGGATTCTCAGGTTAAATGAGAGGTTAAATCTCAGGTTAACCTCGAGATTTCTTGAGGTTAAATGAGACCATCTGTAGAATGATGCTCTGTTCCACAGATTATCTCAAAGGCCTGGATTGTATCTGAATCTATCAAAAAGGCATTTAGGATAAACCACACAAATATGGGCTCCTTCTTACAAACTGGGAAATTCAGTCATTGGGAAACAACTGTCTAGGCTACATGGAAAAAAAACATCCCAGAAGTATATGTTTTTCTAGAGAACTGAATATCTGAAGTTTAAAATTAGGGGAAGTGAATCTCTGAAAAATGGATTTTTAAGAAACGGATTTTTAAAAATTGTTTGGTTTTGCCCTCTGTATCGACAGCAATGTAATTGATTCTCCCCCTTGCCTAACTGAAACAGGATAATCAATTCCCAAGTGTGTTGGCTTCTGAGATAAACTGGATGGAAAAGTACTCCAGGACAAGATGATGCTCAAAATCATTCCATAATCGTTTGCTGACTCCACACTGGTGCACCCCAAAACTGATCACATCATCAGCCAGCAGATGATGCCACATCCATGTGAGGGGAAAAGTTCAATGCATGAGGTTACAAATTCAGGGAGCAAGTAGCTCTCTAACAAATGGATGCAGCCAGCTGAGCAATAAAAGCTGCCAGTAAAGAAGCATCCACAGAACAGTTAGGGTTTCCTTAAATAACTGAGAGAATGGAAGAGTGGAATGACAGGAAAGGGACTTCAGCTTGTGCCATCACTCCAGTACAGCCAGATCAGGAGAAAGTTATCATATGACTAAGAAATATTTTGAATTACGATAAAAATGTATATATATTTACATGTAATTTGACAGAATTTCATGGTTCTTTTGCTAAATAAGCGTTCTACTGAAATGAGTCTTCAACCTGAATACATAATACAAGGTTACTTCAATTTTAAGAGTTGTAGGGTAGTGCAGCAGGACTTATAGGGTAATGTGCAGAGATGATTTAAAACTCCCTCCAGACTCCATCTGGAGGCATTTCTTTCATTTGTACTTCAGCCTTTAGTCCATGGGATTTTTCATTTTTTTTCTTTTCCTTAATGCATGAAACTTAAATAGCAATGAAAATATTAAGGAAGCCTAAAGAGAAAAGTGGGTTTGTGTATAATCTATTCCACTGAACACCTGTGAACCATTGAGTTTAACTGGGTTACAACTGGTGCTTGAAGAGAGGGAGAAATGTGTGTGAGAAGGTGATTATTGACTTATTTGCCCTGTAGTTACAGTGCAATGCCTCGACTGTTCCTCCCCATGCCCTCTGTTCCCATCTCCCACTTTCAGAAAAGTGGATTAGATCAGCCTGGGCAGCAGAATGAGGCACTTGGAGCCACCTGGGATAGTGGAAAGTGTCCCTGGGCAGGGCAGGGGGTTGGAACCAGATAGTCTTTGAGGTCCCTTCCAACCCAAACCAGTGTGTGATTCTGTGATTCTGCTCCTCCTTGGGCTGGACAGCATCAGTATGGTTCAGTTAAGACAATCTAGTTCTGGGTTCCTCAGTACAAGAAAGAATTTACTTAATTTTGCAGGCATTTTTACAGATAGTCTTAGCGCTAGAAGAGTTGTGTGCAAAAATCAGTGCTACACAGAGTGTGAGCTAAATAATCCTCACAAGCCTTCCTGACCTGAACGGAGCACTAAGCAAATCCCTGCCAGAGACTTTGAGTGCATGATCCATATCCAACCCTCCAGGCAATTGATCAAGTCAGTGAGAAAGGACCATCCTGGGAGGATGCTGAGAGGATACACCCATTGTAACCGTTCATCAGAGCTTCAAAAGCCAAACCCATCCTGTTCCTCGGACACAAATTTGAGCAGCAAATGACGAAATAAGAGTGATTGGGTTGCAGCAGAGATGTACAATTTGTCTCAGCGTTTAACTCCTTGCTTTCAAAACCATGAGAGGATTCGTAATGAGCTGATTGCCAATTATCCCATAACACAGAGAGAAGGGTTTTCTGAAATAGGCAGACCCTGTGAGACATTCAGGGAGAAAACTGACATGGATTTTGCTGCAGTTTCAGTTTCTAAAATTATCTGAGGTCTGAGCCATTGTATGCAGAACATGCTACAGCACAGTGTCTTTCAAGTACAGGAACATTGTCACAATCTGCCAGTTTCAAAGTGAAAAATAAAATGATCCTCTGGCAACTAGATGAAGATTTAACGTAGATGGAATTTCAATATATGTGGAAGATGATACTTATTCCTATTTTTGTTCAGAAATAAATTAAATCTTCACTTTGCCTTTGATTGTTCCTTCTGATTTGCTGCACTATTTCCACTTTCTCTAAAATTTTAACTGCCATTCATTTCAGTTTCCACCATGTACTGAGATGAAATAGGCAGAGAACAGGTTCTGATTATATTCTTAAACTCAATCATCATGAGTTAAAATTACCCATTTGTAGACTTTCATACCACCCTAATCAGGGACTTGATCTTGACAGATCTTGAGCAAGCCAATCTAGAGGCAATTGGCTGTCTTAAACCATGTATGTCCCTGGAAACTCATCCAAATGAAAATCTGGTACCTCAGGAGGCAGGGTCATTAGAACACATCCTTTCTGAGGGGTGAAGGAAAAGCAAGGAAGGACAAAATAGTAAGGAGGTATTTTTAAGTCTTAAGACTGCAAATACTGAGTTTGAAACATTTTCATGGAGTTCAGTGCACTCTGTACCTTTGGACATGATGATTTCTTAGCTGAGCTCTGCCCTTTCTCCACATGACAAGGCTTTCCACAGACAAATAAAAATCATGTTCCTATTATTTAATAGAATGACAAAGTTTCTACTTATTTTGTCAGGAAGAGGGGAAAAAAGGTAGCTTTGCATTTGTGGATGCATATTGATAATATAGACAGCTTAAAGAAAGAAATTAAACTACTACTTCAGTCAACTAATTCAAGCCAGGTGAGCATGACCCTTGTCAGAGCATCTCATGTTTTTCATATAGGGCACAAGTTTCATTTACTTGCCCAGCTCTGGCTTTAAGTGACCTCGTGATGGAAGCATCTTGGCATGCTCTGCTCTCCTCCCAAGATGCAGAACACACTGATGATATTTCTTCACCATCAAAGGAATTGGTTTGAACTTTATCCCAATGGGAAGGGATTTAGGTATTACTGAAGTAGATTAGTGCATAGGAGGGACTATTTGAAGGAAAAAAACCACATCATTTACAAAGAAAATAACAGATAGTGACATTAATTGCTAAGCTCTGTTCTGCCTATTAAAAGTTGAATGAGGCATCTTGACAGATGATTTTATAATTACATACATGGGATTTTTTTTGGTGGTGGTTTTATTTCTAACATACTCAGGGTCTGGTTGGTCTCATTTGGATTGAACCTCCATTCTGATCAACAAGGTATCCCCAGTCAGATAACCAGACCCACCACAACAAAATTTTATCAGCTGCCGATATCTAACAGTTAAAAAAGAAAAAAATTCACTTAACAGCGATGCTCTGCCTCTCTCTGACCTCCCAATTCTTTTCTCTTGTCCTGTACTTTGAATACAAGGTCTTTAGAGACACAGTTAATTGAGTATGAAAGGAAAGGATTGTATTCAATAACCCAGGGAATCTTTCTCAACCCCACATTCCTTTTTTGCTGGTGCACAGGGCAGTTTTCAGCTTTATTTTATGGAACTTCTGAGAAATAGCAAATTTTAGTATTTACACGTCCATAAGGAGATTTTCCCTCTACCAAGTCATCTACGGCATGAAAAAGCTAAATGACAAGAAGTGGGGGAATATGGAGGGTAATTAATGTAAGAAATCCAGATTTAGTAGGATTACAGTGATTTCCTAAAGTCTCTGTGCCAATGATTTCTTTCAGGCCTTGACCAAAATCCCATTGTGGTCAATTGTAGTGGTCAGAAAGGCTGAACTTGAAATAGTAACCTTGACTTTAAAATAGCAAGAGCTTTCACCGAAGGGAATGGAGCTCCTGTCAGCCTAGTGCTCAGTTTGTCTCACTCTTCAGCAGAAGCCATTAGAAAGGTTTCAATGAAAATCCTGCATTTAAAATACAATTAAACCCTTAAAGGGAACAAAAAAGCCACAAAAAATAAACATACAAATAAAAATCCATGGAGGACAAACACATGGGAAGAGTGTATTTAAAACTACAAACCTAAAGGATTCTCTGTATGGAATACAGCTAAATTATTTAGATGATAAAAGAGTTCTGACACTGACAATATTCCTGTGAAGCTATTTTGATATTACAATATGTCACCACAAATGTTGTTTATCAGGGAGAATTTTTAATTAATTATATGAGGAGGTGTTTGCTACACATTTTATTTCCTGTCTAAAATGCTTTTAAAGATATGTTTTTTTTTTAAATGTAATTGGTTGTGGAGGAGTGAAGAAAAACAATTACTTTGGAAGTGAGTTTGTAAAATATTTATACTTTTTCCCTAATTTTAAGTTACAGAATCACATAGGATCCAGAATGGATCAGGCTGACAGAGACCACAGTGGCTTATCTGGTCCAACCTCCCTGCCTAAGCAAGGTCATCATAAATCAGAATTTTTCCTTTGTGTAAGTAAGTCTTTCACAACTGGAGGTCTCACACTGCAGAAACGTGGGGCTGAGAATAATCCCACAGCCAAATTAACAATTTTGAGCCTTATCCACTTGCTTGTGCTCTAGTTTTCATTAAAACAAGATGGGACCTCCACACAGGAATGATTCTACATCCAGAATTTCTTCAGGCTATAGTTCATTTAATTAGAAAACTTAAAAAAAACCCAACACACACACACACACCAAAAAAAAAAAAACAAAAAAATCCCCCAAAAAAAAAAAACCACACAAAAAACCCCAAACCAACCAAACAAACACAAAAGGAGGCCTCATTTTGGACTAGGACAAGGACCTCAAGGTTTTCCAAGTGTCCAACTTCTTGCCTGTACAACCTCAGCAGTGACAGACACAGCGGCTCCTCTTTCTGTGTCTCTTACAGCTAAGTTCCCTTAAATATGTGGATCTAAATAACAGGTGTTGAAGAAATTTGTCTAAAACTTGAGCAGGGGTGGCCCATGTAAAGAAAAATAACTTTATCAGAGTTCCTAACAGGATGAGGACTCTCCTGCCTGTGCCCTCAGTGCAGAAGCTTCAAAATTAGGCACAATGTTCTTGGATAAAAAAGACACAGCACTCAAAATTTATACTGCCCAGGTTCTCTTCCTGCAGTGCTTTTGATCTTAGCAGATTGTGTTCTCTCATGACTGGAAAGGGAATATTTTACCTGAAGGTCATTCTTATGTTCACAATCCTACATGGCGCTGAACTAGTGGAAAACACAAATTTGCCTCAGCTCTACTACATAGAAAGGGCTCACTGAGAAAAATAATGTGAATTCAGTTTTGATGTCTTATTCCCAGCAAGTTCACAAGTGCAATCCCTCAGACAAATTGTGCTCTGCTTCCCTCAGAGCAATATATCCCAGCAGGAAACCCCAGAGCATTTGTGTCCATTTGTCCCTCAGCTTTATTTTCCTGGCTCCAGCTCCTCACATTCCATGTCTGAGCCATTCCTCACTAAAACCTCCATGTGAACACGACTGCACCATGGTGTGGAGAGAGAAACCCAGGTATCTCAGTTGTTCTACAGCTCTTCTGGCATCTCACCTGCCAGCCCCATGCAGATTTCTTGGCTGCAGAGACATTTAAATTAAGATTTAGGTGACTGTGCCCCTCTCTGAACCTTCTCCTTCAGCAGTTGCTCATGGTCAATGTGTCCCAACCATGAAAGAGGAAATATTGGCAAAAGACAGCTCAGGATGATCTTGATTAAGATTTACAACTTTTTCTAAAAATGACTGGGCAGTTATCTACTGTAAAAGCACTGATATATGTGTTCAAGGAAAAAGTGATAAGAAAAATACCAAGTTCAATCTTTAATCACTGTATTTAGCAATTTGTGAGTTATCTACACATAACATTGCTGGAAACATGGGCTCCATTTGAATTGCCTTAGGTGTTCGCCGCATTTCCGCACTAATAACAGTCAGTATCATTTTTTCTGTCACCACCTGTAGTGGACTAATTTAATTTTGGTCCCATCCAAGCATCCATCTGCTCACAAACATCAGCTACAACAGCCTGAAGGTTCCTAAGCTCAGGTGTGTGCAGGAGTGTCTTACAATAAATGCAAAATAACCGATGGGGAATATTTGTCTGTGCTGGGGTGAGAAGGTCCCAGCTCCACTCTGTGAATTAATAAAAACTTGAACATGGACAGCAATGTGGTTAAGTGACACATAAAATCAAACATGATTGATCCATTCTGTTGATCCAGAAGACAAACTGTTGAATGATACCAAAAAATCTCTGCAAGAGCAGTGTGCAATACCAACTGATTTGCACCGAAAGGTTTGTGCTGAGTTATAATGCAAAAGTACAACTCAGCTTCTAGTTTTGAAAGTAGAATTAAATAGTGTACAAGGAGTGCTCTAAGGTCTCTCTACTTTTATAAGAGACTCTCCCATGGATAAGTTCTAGAGTTTGCAATTATTATTCGGTTAGACACTTCACAACAAAAACAGAAGAGCAGAACACGGTAAGAAAGGTCCCTGATATTAATAGAAAAAATGAGGGACATGCACTGAAATTTAATTTACATTCTGCGGTAGACCAGATAAAAGTAAAGCTGTGAAACAAAACTGAGGAATGGAAATTCAGAGATTGAAAATTACCCTGAAAAAACCTGCTCTTTTTATTTGGTAGTAAATCCCTACCAAGCCAGAGCTTTAACTTTCTGCTAGGCACATCAGAAAATATCGAAATTCACAGCTATAAGCAGACTGCCATATCAGTATGCACACAATATTTGGTTTTATGTGTTTCTTATGTAAATGTGCTTCCGACTTTATAAACAAAACTGTAATCTTTCCCCATTTTTTCAATAAAACTCTTTTACTTTGTGCTTTAAGCTTACACAATGTTTAAAGTGGAGTCAAGTGCATTTCACACTCACCGCACAAGACTTCTGCAAAAAAAAAGATTGCAAACAAGTCAGCACAGAAACAATCACTCCTTGTGTTACCTTCATGCCTTAAGATCAGAGGTATTTTCTCATTAAAGTGAAAGAATCAGTTTGCCCATGGCTGTTAGCAAGCAGGAAAAGGAAGACAAAGGTACTGCCAGGGATGTTGGATGTCATCTTGGCCAGGGGCAAGCCCATAATGGCTCAGTGAAGATGTAATAGGTATTCAAAAGACTCATCTGGGGCATAAAAAGTGCCACAAGTTTTTGAATATTAAGTGAATTGCCAGTTTTTGATACATGCAGAGTTTTCACAGACACCTAGAGGGCTTAGACTTCTGAATTTTGAGTTCCAAGCGTCCTTAACCTGCTGCAAAGCTGAGCACATTCCACAATCATCATTGCGAAATTCACATTTCACAATCAACATATCCCAAATTATAATACGGGTTTATGATTCTGTTTAATGGGTTTAAATTAGTGTTACCCAGGTTTTTTCTGTCAGCTTCCACCGATGTGAGTTCAGTGCTGTGAATTCCAGCATTAGAATTCTCTGTCCAAATCCCCCTGCAAGAAGCACTGCTTAACATTTATCATTTCTCCCTCTTCAGTAAAGCTGAACACACACACTCTCTTCCCTTGACACCACTAAAATATCTAAATGCAGGACAGATTAGGCTCTGTTGGTTTTGTATTTTCTGAATAGAAGGTGAGTTCTTTTTCTGGGTTTGTTTGTTTATATAAAGGAGCGCTCTGTGCTCAAAGGAATGGATTGTGAAATCCCAGGAAGATGTAAGAGGATTTGTGTCTTGGCTTTAAAAGTTGACCCCATCATCTCCATTGAATTACAGAAAGTTCCCAGACTTAGCATGTGAAAACAAGTGAAATTGCAAACAAAAACAAAGTGTATATAAGCTGTTCACCTTCAAGGTTCTCTTCATGACCTACAGAACCCTTGAATTGTTTGGTCCTTTGATAGATGGTATCCTATGATAAATGACTTGATCTCACCCAGCCTCACATGCCAAAATGCATTCACTGTGATTAATATTTCTGTTCTGTCAGAGGTGCGGTGAGCAGCTCAGGAGATGGCATTCAATAGGCATCAACAGGAATTCTCAGTCTGACACAGTATTTTGTGTATTTTTTCTCCTAACACAGCCTTGTTAGGAGCAATGTGTTCATCACCGATTTCAGAGGTGATCTCTCTTCCCATAGATCTCAAACTCCCGAAGGTCAGGGCAGTGACAGGGGGAATGAAGTTACAGAACAGAATATTCCACTTGGAGGTGACCTGTCCTGATTATCTGGTCCAAGGGCTGACAAACCCAGGGCTGACCAAAAGTCAGTGTTGTTAAGGGCATTTTCCAAATGTTTCTTGAGCACTGATGGGCTTTGGCCATTGATCCCACACTTGTTGGTGGGACCAGACTTGGTGTCTGTTGGACCAGGGTCACAACCTGGCCTCTTGTCTCATGGAGATTTCAATAATTTACTCCTAATGCAATATTAATCTGAATTTCCAAAGGGTTATTGAACATTAGAGACCTTTCAAGGCTAACAGAAATCTGCGTTTTCATCTCCTGGAATTTTGGGTTTTGGTGGTGCTATTAAATTAGCATTTGATTCCTGAATTCAGTCTGATAAGATATCATTTTGTTCAATCTCAGAATGCAAGGCTTTGCTAGGAGACATAGCTATGCTTCCTATCAGTGACTTAAATAATGGGCAGTACCTCTTTCCACAGTTACATTTTTCCTAACATCAAATTCCTGAGTGCATCTGAAATGAGTATTAGGCATTACCTCTTGGCTGAAGATGAGGACACACAGATGTCAGTGGCTGAGCCATGCTTGTAACCATACAGTTCTCAATGACCAATAGTGTTGGGAGCAAATATCAAAAAGCTTGTAAGAGTCTAATTCAAAAATACTAAACTTTCTGAATGCATAAATTTATTGATTGATGTTTCCTGATGTTATTCACTAAAAAATTTCAGTGTCCAGCAAACACTGGTTCCTTTTGAGAACAGGACAACTATTGCAGTTCTCACTGCTGCCATATTTTCAAATTCCTGCTGGAGTGTCATTGAAAGCAGAATTAAGATTTTGGGTGGGTTTTTGCCGCAGATTCAGTACAAGCTGAATTATTTGAGCCAAACAGAGCTGCTAAGAGCTGGATTCCATTCCATGCCACTCAGAACTGAGTGCTGCATTAACTGAGGGAAGTACAGTGACAGGATACTGCAGACTGCAAAGAGAAATCATGGCAGAAAATGAGACTTGAAAAATTTATTTCTGAAAATGGTCAGGAATGCACTTTAGGAAGCAATTTTTCAGGGTCCAGAGGAAAGAATAAATATTTTTTTCCCTGCTCATATTTGTGGATGATGTTCTGCCATTCAGAAAAACATGCATGATTTTTTTCTTACTATATTTAGGTTATTAATTAAGTTGTAAACAAATCCTCATTAAGATTTTCTTTTATTTCCTTCATTGTTTTCATCCACAACAGGGAAACACAGAGTAATCACATAAAGACACAATCATACAAAGACACAAACCATCTGAGCAAACAACAAATATCCTCTTTCTTTGCAGCTGGCCTCTCACATATCCTATTCCTTACCATATATGACCTTGTTTTTTCAATCTACTCCTCACAAATAGAGTTAGTTTCTCTTTAAATATGGTGATTTTCACTATGAGCAGGAAATTACAATATTAATTTTTTTCTCTAGGGCTGGACAATTATTGTTATTATTATAGTAATTCTCAACAGTCCAGTGATAACTATGAGAAATGGCATCTAATATGAGAAGAATTCTGTTTTAAATATACATTATTCATGTGTGTCCCCCTTTAAAATTACCTGGCACAGAGCCAGGAAGACAAGGGTGACCATAGAGCCATTCTTTAAGATGATATGTCATTGTAGCCCTTTGCTATTTTTGTAATGAATGTTTTAATTAAAGAGCAGCATTAGGCAGGCCAACAGCTGGATCAGATTTAGCTCTAATTCCTAATTTCTGCAGTTCGGTATCTTTGGTTCTGAGAGAATTGAAACATCCTCAGCCAATTATCTCTTGCTATTCAATGTTCTGCAAATACATTATAAATAGAACTTAGATTTTTAAGGTACAGTGTTATATAAAAGGCAAGAGGACTGTTCAGTTCAGACTATACAACTAATGGTGTCCTTTAGAACAGAAAAATGTCAGATTTGTTAAAATAAACTATGAAATAGTGAACACAAAGATGACCTCGAAAAGACCTGTCTTCTGTGACATCTTGCAGTCTTTTTTCTGCCAAAATGCAAGCAGATATTTATTGTAGCAAGGACAGTGTTGGCTCCAGAAGGCAAATTTGTTCTGATGCTTTACCTGTAAGAGTTTTGGCTCCATGTTTGTCTCCTTTTATGTGCTTCAAAATCGTGTGGACAAATAGGGTAGCTGAAACATTCTTGATTTATCTCAATAAATTAACCACAATAATAATTGAGGTAAGGATGTTTTCTGATACTTGCCCTAAACTTGATAAAACTTTATTTTTTTTGCACCAACTTTTCATAATACCAAGAATTTTGGAGAAAAACCTAGGGCAGAAAGTTCTGGTTTTGCACAGATTTTTTTGTGAAATATCAAGTCAGATATGTATAAAACATATAAAAACCTCAACAACAATGACCCACACATTCATAGATTATATTACATAAAACACTGTCATCTGTGAGCTTTGAAATATGACTTAGAATGGTCACTTTGGGGAGAAAGCAGTGACAATTTGGCTTTGATATCATTGCCTGTGATTTTGCCAAGATTTTTGGGTTTTCATCTGAGAAAGATGCGTGTGCATGTCTAATACATTATGCTTAACTACAGGGGGAATTTATCTAAATATTTTGCAATGAAACAAAATGCAAATTCTTCAGGAGACTGAGTGTCTTCTCAAGGTTTTTTGGTGGCCTCCAGCAGTCACAACCTGTCAGGACAAGGACAGGTTACCTGCACATTGATGAGTGGAATGAAATTATTATTATGAGCTTGATACCTTGATAGCTATTATGAGCTTGTATCTGAAAAATCATCTTATGAGATCCAGAGAGATCTTGTTAATCACCACCATCACTATCCATGTTTTAAGCCTCTTGCAGAAGATGACACTTCAGCAGCGTTTTTTGGCTACACCCAGGAGAGTAGAGGATGTAGCTCAGTAAACTGGAATTAATTCAACACCTAAAACAACATGAAAGCACAATTTTAAAATGGGAAAAAAAGTTTACAGAAACACTTCTACCTCAATGACCATGTGATAATGATCTGACCCTCCTACCTGCCTTCTGCACCTGGAAAAAGCCAGTGTTTCTTGTAGCACCATGGTTCCCATGGCTCAGATTTCTCTTGCCTTGTTTACACCTCAAGTGACCAAAGTAAGTAATTTCCAGTTTTTTAATTAAAAATCAATACATCTTTCAGGGCATTTCCATGAATGGCAGACATGCACTGGTCTAGCACCAGTGTGGGGGCAAAGGTTTGGGAGCACAGATTTTATTCATCAGAAACTGTTATTTTGAAAATTATTTTTAGTTTAGGGAGTGGGAAGGGAGAAGAAACTGAGTCTATGGAAAATATAAACATATCTAATAGCTTGTTTTAGCATTTCATTCTTACTGGGAAAGGGCACAGCACTCAGAAATGTGCAGATCCTGATTAAAAATGCTCAGACAGAAAACAGTAGCCTGATGACCTGAAGAAAATTGTGGAATGTATGAGATAAATCATAGAGTCCACAGTTTTTAATGCAGAAGGTTTTAGGCAAGAAAACTTTCACTCCAGAGTTATCTCGAGCTCCTTGTTGGCAGAACTAACTGATATGTTGATGGTAGCTCCTAATGCTTTGGGAGGAACTTCACAGAATAAACTGAACTGGGTTTGAGTTCTTATTTTCTACCAGACTAAACAGAGACTGAATTCTCCAGGATTTTCACTCTGATAACCTTCTCCAGGACTAAAACAGTGCTTGATATTTTAAGGATAAATGCAGGGGTAGGAGGTCTGGGGGAAAATTGTTTATTTGAGAGTTTTACTTTTGCATGTGTTTTTCAGTCTCTCCTTCCAAAGCACTGTGGCAATCACCACTTGCAGATATCTGAAAGAAAAAGGCTTTGGTAATTTTAGTAAACCACATTAACATTGCTAAAAAAACACAGTTATTGCTACCGGGAAAAAAAGTGTGGCTCTTCTTCCCCCTGCTTCATGGGCTTCCTTGATAGACATTAAAATTCTAAATATTTTTAAAAAGTGGAAGTGATAGAACAGCAGGAAATGAAATCTCAGTGCTTCAAGTCAAAACTTAGCTGATTATCTGATTTAGAGCAACAAGACATGAAAATGTTTTCTACTAAAAGTTATGAGAAGATGTTTAAATCCTTAGAAGACACATTGTGTTTACCAGCTAAATGCAGGGATGTGATGGAATGTACTACATCCACTCAGCTCCAATCTGCATGCTTTAAGAAAGCAAAAACAAGGTGAAATTTATGTCCTACATTCAATAGACCACCTTGAAGTCCCTGGAGCCTGTCAGTTTAACCCTTCAGAAATTTAAGCTTCATCTGGAATCTCTAAATAAGAAGCAACAAGACTTGTTAGTAATGTAGGTTAAAAGGATGTTCAAAGGGATGCAAGAGAGAAAGAAATGCTTTATCTCTTTTAATGTGTCAAAAAAAATCTGAAAAATCATCTTCCCTGCCCTATCACTTCATGTTTATCTACCATGTTACCTCAGAGAGGTTGGGGAAAAATTCTTCACCAAAATGCTCATCAAGCTCTGGGAGAGGCTGCCTGGGAAGTTGGGAATCACCATCCCTGGAGGGATGTAAAAGCCATGTGGATGTGGCACTTGGGGACATGGTTTAATGTTGGACTTGATGACCTTAGAGGGCTTTTCCAACCTAAAAGATTCTGTTCTGTTATTCTGTAACATAACCTTCGATTTTGTGCTCCTACCATATAGTGTGAATTTTGAATGACTACACGAGCAAGGTTTAGAAATGTGCCCAGTGTTCCTCCTACTTTGCAATTTATGGAATTAGTAGGCAAATTCTTCTTACCCAGCTTTTAAATTATGCATTTGCTACTAATTTCTGATAGATGTTTATCTCAGGAGTAGCTGCATTTTATATTATCATTAAAATCTCATTGAAAAATATCTCAGGAGACTTTGGGACAGAACAGGAGATATAAATGGAATATCCTATTAATATTCCATTAAGTTAATAATATCTGTCTAAGTGAATCACAGTTGTATTTCCTGCCAGCTTTTAAATACAGATTATTTTATTTTGGTCTTTAAATTCCCATTGTGTAAAGCTGTGCTAGGTTTCTACAAGCTATTTTTTTCCTTGCTTATCTTGTGTTCTTTTAAATGTGTTATAGATAAATTATTGAGCTGGAGGCAGAGGTATAAGAACCAGAAGAGACTAAGGCAAAATAATGAATTTGACATTGTGTCCAAAGCATAAGAACACATCTCAGTGAGCACCAGACTCCATCTGATTACACATTCACGCACTGCTGGGTGGTTGTTTATTTGCTTTGACAGTGGGTCCAGAGGAGTGTTCAATGAGCCTTAATTGCCTTAATTTATACGGAAGGGAGGGCTTTTCTGGGATTACATTTCTCATCAGGTTCCAGCCAGATCTCTTCGCAGTGGTCACTTCACATTTGTACAGAATATGAGCTGCTTCGTCAGAGACTCCACAGGGTTTGAAAAGGCAAATAATTTTAAAGGGTAATATGAGGGGATCAAATTGTTCACTTCTGTAAATAGAACAGAAATAAACATAGTTGGGGTGGAAACTTGGAGAAGGTTGAGCAATTAATGTTACCTTGTTTTCTTGGTTTTTTAAATCATTGTCATTCTTGTTGTTAATATTAAATACAGAAACTTTGACTTTATGTTTTCAGTGGGAATTATTCCCTTTTTACAAGATGTACAAGAAAAAAATCAAATCAGCCAGAGATTTCTCGTGGTCCTATGGGCTACGTGTCTTTGGTTTAGATACCCATATAAGTCTGTAGGTATTTTTTAATGTTAAAATTGGAAGAACAGTAGCCCTGGTAGATTCATTTCACATCAGCAGAACTAGTCTTGCTGTGGTCTCATTGTTCTCCAGGAATTTTCCTGATATCAATCTGATTATACCAAAGCAAGATACAACTTAAATCTGGAGAGATTAGCAAATCAAATGCTAGAAAAGGAATAACAGAAATTAGGATAGAAGTTAATTGCATGAGGTGGCATTGACAGTAGTGATGTCTCTATTGTATAAAGAAACACAGCAAAAGAAATGTAAAGTGAAAATCCAGAAGTCCTGCTGGAAGGGGAAAACTAGGTGCCAATAGGGTCAGAAAGAAAGATTCAAGAACGTGGTAAGCAGATAGACAAACTGGGAGTGGTGGCAGAACAGAAGTGTTTAAGGAAATAAAGAGTGGTTGCTCTTCTTCCTCGAGCAGCTCATCAGTTTGGGTGTTTCTAAAGCCCAGCAATGTCTGTATCATCCATGGATGCCACCAGGTTTTTGGGGATTTTTCACTCCAGTCAGTGACCTCCAGCTGGAAACCCTGATGTTAAAAATGCAGAGTATTGTGCATTTCTGAGTCAGTGGAGGCAGCAAAAGCAGACTGAGCTTCCAAAGGCAACAAGCCCCAGCCTGCAGATGGTGGGAGCTGTGCAGGCAGCAGGATCTCAGCTCCCGAGCAGCACTTCCCAGAGAAAGCACTTTGTTCTGGTGTCTCTGCTAAGTTTCCAGGGAAACTAATGGCTAAACTGAGTATGTACAGGCTGTTCTCTGAGGTGGAGACATTATTTTCATAGACTCACAGCTACAGCTAAAATTTCCCAGAGGACGATCGAGCCAAAACAGAAGAGCTCAGATGCTTACGCTGGGATTTCAATGGCTCATGTTGGTGGAATTACCAGCTTTGCCAGCTCACCTGTCTCACAGTAGAATAATCTAAGGAATTTGATGTTACACTCTGTTATCTGAGATCTTTAATGTAAGAGATCTCTACATATATATATATTTATATTTTTTTTATAAAGAGAGAAAAAAGTTATGTCTGAGTTTAAAAGACTTTAACATTGGAGAGGACAGAGGAAGTGCTTAAGCACAGCATTACTGTCACCTGTTCAATTTTATTGACAAGTAATATAAGTTCCAAAAGCCAATGTCTATGCAGAAAATGACTAGACATCACACTTTCCTTGAAATTTTAAGTCTTATTTGCATAAACAATATTTAAAATAGATCAGGAAGATCTCCTGCAGAATAATTTGCTGGTGTTGAAAAATACATGGGAAATTTCCCAGTCATTAAGTTCTTTCCAATCAGAATATTTGTCCTAAAATCTCATCTTTATCACACCAATAGAACTGAAAAGTTTATTTTATAGCAATTCTGCCACTATACATTGGATAAAATAATTTGGAGGGCACTGGTTCATCCTTCATTCATCCTTTCCAAGCTAGACACAACAACCATTAGGCTACACTGGCATAATAACACTACTTGTGAACTTAAAGAAACTTCAGTTACTCTGCACAAAGTTAAAGCAGTTCATTAAGGGAAATCCAAAGATATTTACCTTCTGACACACAGGAATAGCTCACTTGCTGTGATTAGAAGAAACCTGAGTTAGTAGGAGTTACAGCATTTAAGTCCCTGGGCAGTCAAAAATCATTAAATCCATATCCTGGATTTTGTTCCCATCACTCCTGGCACTAGTGGCAGGCATAACAAAGCCCAGATTGTGATTTGGAGGGGGAACAGGCATCTGGCAGAGGCAAAAATCAGTTTTGTCAAGAACAAGATGGTTTTGGAAACACTCCTAAGGAAATCTGAGACTCCTGGGGAACCTCTGCATCTCGAGACACATTGCCTGCAGCTCTTCAGTTTGGGAGACACAGGGGAGGAAAGTCCTGGGAAGATGTGGATGTTTTGGTTTGGAGTTTATGTCTTGAATGCAAGAGTCAGACTTGACACTTTAATTTCCTTTATGGATTCAACCCTAAATAACTTCCTTTTATGATTAAGCTGTGCTGCCCACGGGAATCTTGTTGCAAAGCAGCAGATTTGACATCACATGCAGGTGGTAATCTACAGATGGGACTGTGTCTCCTTGTCAAAGATGCTGAACACATTAATTAAAAAAAAAAAGAGACACAGAGATAGAGAGAGAGAGAAATGTTCGCTTATAATGAAAAAGCTAATTTAGCTTCCTGCCAGAAAGACCATAACATATGACATGAAATTAATGCCAGCAAAGAAGTTTCTGACTGATTTAGAATTAACACTGTCCTTCAGAATTAAAGAAAAAAAAAAAGAGAGAACAAAACAAAACCCAGCACACAAATGACTGTGTGAACCAAGATTTCCCCTGTCTGTAGTTCTCCCACCCTCCAGTCCTGCATTTGGGATTTTTTGGAGAAATCTGAGTATTTTTTGAGACTGGCATTTTTTTCTTCTACCTTTTTTTTTTTTTTGTGACTACAATTTACTCTAATGACATTACAGTATCACTGACCTTGAGTCTGTAGACCAAAATGTAGATCAGATCAGCAACTCTGTGTTCAGAATATCAATTTTATTAAGGTTAAAACTGACTCACAAAAGCCAAACTAGAATGAGAACTTAACTTGCCAAGGGATGCACCATTCTTGGCAACATGCTTAATAAATACTACATTAATCTGCCCAGAATGTGAAATTATCATCAACAACAATAGTCACTGCTGAAAAGATTTGCTCTGTAACTGTGAATTTCAACCAAAGTGACTAAAGTCTAGTTCAAAAGCACGATAGAAAGAGAGGGAAGAGATAGATGTAATTTAATCACACTGTAAAGTCAATATCTGTCTGCAGGAACATTTGCTGTTTACTGCAATTTCCACAGGCCTCTTACAGACGTTTCGTTTTAAATAGAGGCTTGCATAGGTTTTCTTCTGCATAAAGATTGTGAAGTAAATGCTGCAAAGCAGCATAGAAGCTCATAGGATAGCTAAATATAAGGATATACATATGCAGAACAAGTATGAGAATTTATGTTGCCATTCTGAAAATTATGCAGGGCAGCTAAGGTTGGTGAACAGACACAGGAAAACTTTACCACAAGAGAAAGCAATAAAATAAGAAAATAAGGTTTTGGACATTACTTTTTAAATTTATGGTCCATGAAATCCATTCAAGAGTTCAAGCCATATCTGCAGGTGATTTAAGCTGGTAAAGTTCTGGGGAAAGGAAGAACTCTGTGCTGAATTCCTGTGGCTCAGGATCATCCTCACACAGAGATCCAAGTTTCCTTCTCCACGTTGCTGCCGTAGGTCACGCACAGGGAGAGAAGCTGACTTTCTTTAAAAAATCAGATTACACAAGGAAGCTGATCTGAGCTGACATGATTTGATTTGGGTTAGAAGATTTATCCAGACTTCAGCTGCCAGGGGCTTTTAGATAAATAGCACTTAGCCCACTTACACTGAATGGATTTTTTTTCTTTTTTGGTCGAGGGAAGGAGTATTAATTAGAACAGCATGGAAGTGTAAGAAATCTGCAAAGACTTAGGATTCCTGTGACAAAGGCTATGAAATACTGCTGCCTTCAAAGATTACTGTGTCCATGTTCAGAATGGGGTTTGGGTTCCTGTGATCTGCTTAGCCACTGCACTCGTGGCTCATCTGATGAGGAAAAACATGTGGTGTCTCAAAGCACTGAGGAGAAAACAAAATAGCCTGGCTTGCTTCAAAAGGACTGTGAGGACAAAAGGTTTGAAATTATTTCAAATACCAGTCCTGGCCTGAGGCTGTGCAAAACCTTAATGCAAGGTAGGACAGGCATTGTGACAACTTAACATTCCAGTGCACTGCAGGGGTGACATCAGCTTGGTTTTGTCAGCTGTCAGATGTGCTCCTTCCAGGTGTGTTTCCTTCTGCTGTGCCCTCCGTGGAGGATTTTTTTTTGTTTGGAAATGTCATTACTTGAGTTTCTTGTTAGAGCTGGTTGTTCCATAAGTGGCAGAATATTTGGGCAAATTGCCTCTGAATTAAACTGTGGCATAGCCAGAATTCTGGTTTGCTAAAGCTCAGTTAACAGCCCATCCATAAAATGCTGAATGACTAATGAATGTTCTCTGGGATTTCCAAAGGAGGTTATATTAACACACTGTTCCAACGGCTGGCAATTTGTGCAAAACTGAGAGCACTGACACTTCATTTCATGGTTCCCAAATGTCAAGAGGTTAGCCTAAGGCACAAGAGCTCCTTGAGGGAAATCACTGGAGAAATCACTGCAGACAGTGACCCAAGGATATACACCATCCTGAGTGTGATAGGTGAGCAGATGTGGGGCTGCTTATGTCCAAAATGTCCAAAAGAACTGTCAAACATTTCATAGATACTTTTAAATCCTACCTGATAACTGGACTTGGACACAGAAACTAGATAACCCACCCTGAAATGATGCCATTTATCCAATGTATAAGGAAGCTTGGCATCTGTAAAAAAGTAAAATATTTCTTTTGGAATAAAGAATCCTGGAATCCATATCAGACAGGCAGGTGAAGAATCCTTTCCAACACAAATTATTCTGTGAGTTGAAGAGTTAAGTCTCATGTTTTACTGTCCAGACCTCATGTTAAATTTACACAAAGAAGAGTTGTCCAGCTCTTGATACATTGTGGGAATTTGAATCCCACTTGTTTGTGTTGTCTCCTTTTATTCCTATAATTGTCATGAACAAAAAATTTACTTTGTAAATTCCAGTTTTGTAGCTGCACATGCTCCTTTCCCTCTTGTTTAATGTGTAATTACTCCTACCATGTTCTGCAGGAAAGAAGGGAAGACTTCAATCCCATTTGAGTTGTTAAATGGGGTAATTCTAGCAACCAGCTCCTAAAATACAGGCTTATTTCATGTCAGTTTTTATTGGTAGCATTAAAGTAGTGATCATTCCATCAATTTATTGTTCTCCTCACTAGCCACTGAAAAGACAGAAATATATAAATTGCACACTCGTTTTTATTAATATCAAAGAAACTGCAATATCAGTAGAATTTCGTGAGATGTGAAAGCCCAAAATTCCCACTTTGTAAAAAATAACTCACATGACTTAGTGGCAACGCTGAGAATTCAAGCAAAGTTTCTTCACTGAATCACAGACTCAATTCAGGTGGGAAAAGACCTTTAAGATCATCAAGTTCAACCTTTAACTCAGCACAGCTAAGGCCACCACTAACCCATGTCCCCAAGTGCCACTTTTCTGTGTTTTTAAATCCCTCCAGGGGTGGTGACTCCCTGGGCAGCCTGTTCCAATGCTTGAGCACCCTTTCAGTGCAGAAAGATTTCCTAATACCCAATCTGAACCCCCTAGTGATGTCTGATACCTCTTAAACCCATTTCAGAGATGGCTCAGGTCAGTCCTGGGTATGTCTGCAGCTATTTGGGGCCAGAAGGAGGACATGGAAAGTATAGGAAATAATAGAACTAATAAGTGGCAAGATACTTGGGAATAAAATTTGGAGCATTAGGGAGATAGGAGTTTTCAAATAAAAGTTTTCTGGACACTCAACTCCTCGTCCAATGAGTAAATCCCTTCCCAGGGAAAGCAAATTACTGTGTAATAAACTCACAAAGCTGAAATGTACTTTGCCTGTATTGTGATGGCATATTGTGGATTTTTCAAAGCTGCCAAGGAAGAATTCATCTTTTTCATACCTTTCAAGTTAGACATTAATTTTGTAGATACATCTTTATCTGTCTAAATACACACACAAAATTTTGAGAGATGTATATATACATATACATGTGTGTGATTCTGTGCATATATAAATGTATTACAATTTAGACAATACATTTTTATTATATATTGATTAAAAGACCTTGGATGAGAAATATATAATAGCATTTCCTGTCCATAATCTTATTTTTAGTAGGTAATCCCATTCACACTCATTCTCCTTACAGAATAAAATTTCAGCCATGACATCCCATGGTTTCCTGCTCAACTGAATTTGTGTTAGATAATTCTTAATTGGAATTTCCATGTGAAAGAAATATATTTTTAAAAAATCCCTTTTTTTTCTGGCAAAGAGTAAGTTTATTAGAGAAAATATACACTCTGCATTTCTCCCCCTCAAGAACACAGATGTGGAACTAATAGTTAAGTTTTAAAGCACTAATACCTTTAAGGCCATCAAAATTAAGTTTTTGGAAATTGCTTTTGGAATGGCTGCTGAGTTATGACAAACTCTTTCTGAAAGCTCTGGCAGACAGCCTCATGCATTTTCCTTTTAAAATGGTTTATGATTAGAGCTCTGTGTGTAAATCAGGGAAAAAAGGTGACAATTTTCATTGGCTAGAGACAATGAAAATAAGGTTCTCTGTGGTCTACCAAGATAAATACATAGGTAAGAAAAGTATTAGACCGCACATTTTCACTATTAACAGTGATTTGACATTTTCAAGGAGTAGAAGATAAATGAAAACAGAAATATACAGTGTTCTTCACCATAAGAATAAGGCAGGAAATAATAAAAGTTTTACAGCTCTCCTGTCTGATGTGTTTATAACAGTATTCAGCTACTACCTGGTGTGCTTTTCATCAGTAAACTTCAAAGTACTTTTCAAAGCAGGTAATCTTTAGGGAGATTTGGGAAAATTCCAGCTAAAACATGTTTTGATCAAGTTTCACATAAGAAGGAAAAAGGGAACTATTTGATTTCCACCAGCTTTGCCAGGCATCAGGTAAGTTTTTCACAGAGAGTACAAACTACACCTCAGTTTTTTGTGGTGCAACGCTCTGTGCTGGCACAGGCAACACAACTGCCTGAAACTTCGTCTGAGAAGGAATTTGCAATTCTTTTACTCCTTCTTTAAAACTGCTGTTGAGCTAACAAGATTGCATGGATAAAACTCGGTTTTTAAGCCACCAATACATGATTTTAGGGACTTCACAGGTGTAAGTGTTCTCTGACTGCAGATCTCAGTGATTAATGTCGGGAAAGGTAGGAGGAGCTGTCACAAAACTGCTTAGAGGGGATAAAGAATGACCAACACCAGGTTTCAGAGGAAAGAGTGGGATAAAATTCCTTCTTGAGGAGGCAAAATCATCTCAGTACTTATTTGCCCAGAGAAGCTGTGGCTGCCCCTGAATCCCTGGAAGTGTCCAAGGCCAGGCTGGACAGAGCTTGGAGCAACCTGGGATTGTGGAAGTTGTCCCTGACCATGGCAGGGGTGGAATAGGTTAAGCTTTAAGGTCCTTTCCAACCCAAACAATTCCATGGTTCCATGATGTTCATGTAGCTCCCAACGCATGGACAGTTCTTGCGGCAGGTTTATCCTGCAAGTTGTGAAATAGTGTTTCTTTGTTTAAAGTCTGAATATTTTATTGTTCATGTCAGAGAACTGAAAGGTGAAAAGAAACTGAACTAAAGCCATTCCCCAAGGTACTTGCTGAAGCTTTTTCACTGACCCGTCTGATAGCTGGAGAGGATTATTTCCAAGATAAAAGGAACAAAAAAAACACCTCTTTAAGGGAAAGGTTTTCAATGCACAAAAGAGACTTTTTTCTGTGTGTGATATGGATGCAGAATGCAGTGTTTGATGACCCCAGAGATGCCCTCTCCTCCTAAGATATATGACAGTGTCTCTTAAGCTTGTCCTAATGGAGTAAAGGACTTTATTTCTGCTGAGCTCTTGCACTGCAGAGAGGAGATGCATCAGCGATGGTGGCATCAGTGCTGACTCTGTGCTGCAAATGGGAACTGAGCTGAAATCTCCATATTCATTTCACAAAGGTCAACGAGCAGACATCATTGCAATACATCTTTTAAGCCTGAGGGATCTGATTTTATGTTGTGTCATTTCAAGTTTATGTCAATTTACTTCTCTGAAATCAGGTCGACGCTGAAATCAGTGGAGTTAGAAATGGCATAAAGCTGGAAGGAAGTGGTGGTGAGTCATGCCTTTTTATTTTCAAATAGAGGAGCCAAGTGTTTATGGTGGTTTCACTGTGAAGCCAGAAAAAAAGGGGAGATTTGGAGTGGCTTTTGATGTCTTGTCTGAACCTGTAGCTCAGCTGGCACGAATCCATGCAAACCAAACCCAAAATGCAACACATGCATACATCCCAGTGAACAAAACCTGCTGACTTTGGAATGGCTTTAGCTGCAAAGTCGTTTCCTTTTGACATATTTTCCCTTGTGAGATGTTCACAAAAAACCTGCAAGTAGTCAGAGAGTGTTTGCAGGGAAGAATGGCTCTGCAGAAAGAATGCAATCAGAACAGATTTGCCGCTCTATCCAGGAGGCGAAAACAGAACAAATCCAAGCAAAACACCCTGAAAACAAAAGTAGCGTTCTCTTCACCTATTTGTGATTTCACAAATTGATCCGGCAACTGCCCAGCTTCAAGCCTGAACTCCATCAGTTGATTGTTGTCTTTTTGAATAAGTGCTAAAATCTCCAGCCTGCATGCACTGAATCCATACATGTAGTGATGTGCAGCCCACAGGTGCTGCTCCCTCCTCAGTCACACGGGCAGTGATTTAGGGATGAACAGCAGCGAGCTCTGAGTCAATATCCCCCCAGTGAGCATTGCAGTGCTGCCACATTCCCTGGATAGTGATGGAATTACAAGCCCTTTCTGACTCCTCTGAAATACAGTTGGGTCTTGGCCTCAGAGCCTGCAGTAAAAGAGTGTAAGTGTTGGGATGATATACCATGATATACCATGCACTCAGCCAATTTGGGAGCATTCAGTGTGTTCTAAAGATTGTGCACTGCTTCACACCATGGCAGTAAATCTGGATCAATAAAGGCAGAAGCCTTCAGTGTTTTGGGGGGGGGAAAGCCCTTTATTTTCCTTTTCCTTTTCCTTTTCCTTTTCCTTTTCCTTTTCCTTTTCCTTTTCCTTTTCCTTTTCCTTTTCCTTTTCCTTTTTTGCTTTTCCTTTTCCTTTTCCTTTTTTCCTTTTCCTTTTCCTTTTCCTTTTCCTTTTCCTTTTCCTTTTCGTTTCCCTTTCCCTTTCCCTTTTTTCCCCTATTCCTGGATGGGAGCTCTCTTGCATTCTTTCTCCTCTCACACCCAGTGTGAATTTCAATAAAAAGACAGCTTACATTAAATTAATCTTTCCCTTCTAGCTTATCTATAATTAGTGACTTAGGCTTGATCTTGTCTTTGCCAAGACTGAGAAATATTTTATAGGTGTATTTTTACCCTGGAACTCTTCTACATCAATGGTACTGTCACTGTTGTATAAAGGCAGAAACCCAGGAGCAAATCTTTCCTGAGGCCAGAGAAGACTTGGGCAGAGATGTTTAGAGAACTGGGAGCTGCCAAATCACAGCCCCACTCCTTTCCCTTGGAAAACATGCAATGCAAATAGTGGAGTCCAGCAATACTGGGAAGAAGGGAATAACTGGAAAGATTTGAAAGCTGCAGGTATGGTTGGATACCATCTGGAATTAAGAACTTGCTCGTGTGAACAAGGATTGAGGAAGCATTGGAACAGGCTGGCCCTGGAAATGTTCAAGAAAGGGGCAGATTTGGTGCTTGGGGACAGAGTTTAGGGGTGGAGCTGGCAGTGTTGGGTTGATGGTTGGACTCAAAGATCTTAGAGGTCTTTGCCTTACTGATTCTATGATTTTATGAGAATTTTTTACTCATTCAGGGAGCCCCATGGGAGAAAATAACATTGGAGCAGGAGTTTTTTGGGGAGCATAAGCATATTGAGCTGGCAAATGTAGAACTGCATGTCCAATACTACTTTTTAAAGTACTTCCTTTTATGCTGATGGCTTAAATTAACAACTAAAACCCATTAAAAACTCCACCAAAACTATGCCTGGTTCTAATTCTCTAATACAAACACACCCAGACTGCTGATTACGTTATATGCTATAGATAATTAATTTAAATATATTTCAGAGTTAAAGAGATCCGTGTTCCCTATGCAGCTAATCAAGAGAGAGAGGTTACAAAGGGAATACTGCAATGCAGAGCACCTAAGATTTGCTAATGTGGATTGGTAGAGTGACAAAGATTTAAAAAAGTGCCTTGCAAAGAGGAATCTGCTGTCACACAAGCAAAAAAAAAATGAAGATACAGCACTAAAGGAAAATGGTTGGTAAATGAACACCTGATCCAGGGGTTGTATATTTCAAACTTTGAACAGGAACCAAAACAAAAAAATAAAAATAATAGCATATCTCTACACTGAGAAAAAGATAATTGGCTAAAAAATAAGAGTAAGAAGGTGCCAGAAGCCTCATAGTTGCATGGATTGTGTGTTCTTTTTGTAGGAACAATCAAGAACAGAACCTCTCTCTTTCAATATTTTCCTCCACAGGAGGAAATGAGGCAGAGAGAGGTTTTTCATGGAGATGGACTGCTAAAGAAGATGCTTTAAAGGAAAACAAAGCACTCGAGAATAAACTACATCGTTCTTACTGGCATTTTTGGGGTTTTGTTGTTGTTTTGTTAGTTTGTTTGTCTTTGTTTTGGTTTGGTTTGGGTTGGGTTGGGTTTTTTGTTTAAATTCTCAGATGGTTACCTATTTTATTCCGGATCACCCAGAAATATGGACCTATACAGTTGGAAGGGCCAAAAAACATGCAGGTTTTTTATATTCTTTAAGGTAGTTTCAGATATTCTCATCACCTGTAAGAGGAGTTTGTATAACCTGTTCATGATGATATCCCGTGTTGGGACTCCACAGCCTGCCTAGTCAATATATCCCAACCCTGATAGTCTTTTTGCTCCTAATATTTAACCCAAATTTTCCTTGCTATAAATTAAGCAAACTGCTCTTGTCCTACCTTTCAAAGAGAGGGAAAAGTGATAATTGCTTCTGTCTTTACTGAATTATCCTGGGGATGAGTTCTGCAAAGCCTGTGGTCTGTAAGCAACATTGGACTATGAATAAGTCCTGTAAATATTTAAAAGGTAATATCAGACAGATGAGACACCAGGGCAATTCTCTTTTTGCCTTTTTTTCCCCCTGCATATTTAAGGAATATTTCTATTGACATCTTTCACATGCAGCTGTTAAAACTGATGTCATAAGATGTGCTTCAACATGAAAAAACACTGTATGCGATTCTCACCTGTCTGCTCTCTTGGTTTTATGATGTTACGACAACTTTAAATTTATTTCTCCCTCTGAGTTTAATATTTTCCATCTTATGCCAAATCTGTCCTTCCCTGTTGCTGCTGTTTCTCACAGGGCTGTGAGATCTCAGAGGACCTGCAACACTTTCTATGTGAATACAGATTGAAATGCCAATTTGTGCATTCATCCCTAATGCTTGGATTTCCCCCTTTTTGTTTTTTTTAAATTTAAATTTTGTTTGCTCACAGCTCCTGTAAAAGTGAGTAGAGCTGCAAATGTTGACAGAATTATGTTTTCAGTTTTGTTCCAATTCTTTTCTTTAGTTTGTTTTTGTTTTGTCGTGGTTTGGGTTTATTTTGCTTTATTTACCTTTCTAATTCCTCAGCTACAGCTCAGCACAGAATTTGATATGGCACAATAAACTCCTCCATGTATCTCAAATCACATGAGCTTTGTAATGCAAGATGTTACTTGCAGGGTTGAGTTAGAAATAGAATTGTCTGCCTTACTCTGAAACTTGCTGGTGTACACTAAAACCTGTCCTAGGTCTTCCCCTCATTACCAGGTAAATGAAATTGAATGAGAAAATTTCAGAAATAGTCCAGAGAGAAAAAACAATTATTGGGGCTGGTGGTCACGACCTCACAAAAATACAGTGTGACTCATTCCTGCCAAAAATGAAGGTTCAGCAAGGGGAAATTGTCACAAATGCAGGGTCATGACGGAGAAGCAAGTTTTATCACTTGATTTGCAGGGCTGAGGTGCCATGGTCATGACACCACAGACTGCTGAATGGATCAATCATTCCTCCACAGCACAGATTCCCCAGGGCCAGACTTGGGTATCGTGGGAAATAAAACACTTTTCACTCCATCTTCAGGAATGATTTCACCAAGAAGCTTCTTTAAACAACACAACACCAATTTAAGTGACAAACCATGGAATTCCCTTTCAAGATTTTGAAAGACTGCTGGATTTTTTCCCTCTTTCTTTTCCAACAGGAAAAACCTATACAAGTTTTTATACAACACTGTGCAAGTGTTTCCAGTGCAGCTGGACCAACTTTCCTGTACCAGAGCATGTCATACATAGTATTATAAACTAATTGTTCTCCATGGCTGTGAGCAGGGTAAGAACATACATTAGATGTACATACTTTAGTGCAATATTGAAAGTTCTCTCTCCTTCACCTGCAGTCACAGTAAATCATCTCTTTCCAAACTACATCCAGACAGTAAGACAGTGTTTGCTACATCCCTGCTTAGCCAGGTGCTCCTTTTTCAAGGAAGGAGTTAGGACAGGGGACAGCACTTGTCAGCAAGGATTGCACAACTGGCTCAGAAATATTAATTTATACATCCTTGGTTAAAATGGATGGCACTGCAGTAAAGCATCTGTGCTGACAGATATCTCCTGCTCTCTGTAGCAACTGAATTAGCAGATCCACTCTCCGAGTAACAGGAAGATCTACCTAAAGGCAGAGCTGGGATCAGGGTTGAAAGAGAGCACAATCTTCTGGTTTCAGTCTCAGTCATGTTATTAACTGCAAAATCAAGCTGTGGTTTCATCTAGCTATTGGTCCGAGCTCCTCCCTGCTTACATGGCCAGGAACACACGAAACACAGCATTTTCCCTGATGAGAAGATCAGAGAGAAGAGTAATGACAATTCCAGGAAAGCAATGCCCCTCCTGTGCTGAAAGCTGCACCAGGCAGGGACCACAGCCCTGACCCCTGACTGCAGCAGCACCAGGAATATTGGCTGTGCAGATGAATATTGATCACGCAGACAGCAATCAGGGTGTTTAGATTCTGTCACGACTGAGCCACGACACAGTGAGGAAATGTGAGCACCAGGGAAGACAGAGAGCTTTACTGAGCAGGTGATGTTAGTGCCTGATAAAACACTTGGGATGGTGTGGAGATCAACACATAACCCGCAAAGGCTTTGATACACAGTGTCGATTTCTGTGAACACTAAACGTCAGTGTTGTTCAGTCCAGTGTCAGGCAGAGGTTGTGCAAACCCCACCCAGGAGAAAGCCAGGAGCAGAAAACAGAGCAGCTGTGGGTCAGTGCTGCCCGTTTGTCTCCTCCCAGGACAGAAGGATGGATGGCAGCAGAGGCAGCAGCAATTCCGTGCAGCACTGAGCAGCTCAACTCTGCTGAGTCCCTTCTCTTCTCTTTCCCTGGCATCCCGAGATGGAGCAAAGGAGTGAAAGGCAATACTTTTAATTTTCAGAGCTCTGCCAACCACCATAATTAGATGTGGTTGGCACACAAGATATCATATGCAGTCTTAAAACACTTAAGGTGAGTTTTGCTTTGTTGCAGAGGGGGAACATGGACAGACTTTAACAGAGCACGGAATGGACAGCCTTTCCCAGAAGTTTTTCTTCCTTCAACGAGGGGCAGCATCTGTTTTTGCTCTCCTCCTGCATTTCTGTGAAAAGCTGAACACATTCCAGTTAATTTGGTTCATTGGTTAGTCATAAGTATTCCGTGGAGTGAGGAGACATTTCCTTGAAAATCACACACCGGGGGAGTGGAGTGAGAATTTTGCTGGGGGATAAATAGCTCATTGCATGGCTTGTGGAAGGAAAGGTAAACTATTAAGGAGAATATGAAGGCCTGAGTAAGTTGGAGTAGCTTAAATTGCAGACCAGTATTTCTTCAAATATAATCCAACTGTTGTGGAGTGGGCAAAAATACAAAATGTTCCACTCTTGCTTTAATATAAGGGCTAATGCACAAAAAATTAGGCAAAATATGAAAAATATGCAAAATAATGCTTCATAATGACTGCAAAACACAGTGTACTTGTTCTTGCAGCTTTTAAGAGATGTGGATCCAAAGAGCCTTCCTAAATGTCTTGGATTGTATAGGTAAGCAGTCTGATTTTTAAATTAATTTTATAATTATATTGGACAAGATTTATAATTTATAATGAGCAAGAACAGGTATCCCTGACAGTTTTCTAAGCTCTTTCTCTCTCTAGCTGGAGCTGGGATTTAAGAACAGATTTTATTGTTTTGTTCAGGAATGTCCTCTTTTGACTTTGAATGGTGCCAAGAAAACATAAGAAAAATAAAAGCAAAAGAATTAGCCAGACTTTCCAAAATTTAAGACTAAGGAAAAGGACAGAAATAGACTGCAAAGCGATTAAAGAATCTTACCTACCTCATTAATGCTGTATTTCTTTCAGTAGACAAAATCAGAAATTATTTAAATAGGTTTGATCTAAATTGAAACATAGACTCAAAATTTCTATAAACCAAGACAAGAACAAACCCAAGGCAAAACAAAACTAAAAGTTTCTTTAGAAACTTAAAATAAGCTCAGGCATTTGTTATTTTCAGGGAAAGAAACAGGCACAGACTGCCTGGTGAATGCTCTGGCTCTGTAGCTGGCTTAGGTAGAGTTCTCTGGAGTGAAAGACTTCCCTGTATAATGGGAATAACCCAGAAATCCGACAGTCCTGCCTTTGAATCATTTCCCTGCCTCATTCTTCAAGAAACCCATGACAGCTTGAAATACTGGGATACCTGGAATGACCTTTGAAAATTCACTCCTTACAAGCTAAACAGATGGGCACAGAACACTTTGCTACTTTGGAAAACATTAGTTTAAATCATTGCTTCAATAAAACATTGCCTTCATCGCAAATCCTCCTTTCCCTGTGAATACACACAGCGCAACATTCCAGATCAGCTCTGGATGTAACAGAAACTGCTCTGTGTCCCCCCATGTTTTCAATTTCCAAAATAAGGGGAAGAAAGGAGAAAAATTACATAAAGCATGATGACAGCTATTTAATGGTTTGCTAGGAGAAGAGATATCTGTAGTCAGATGAGAAAATACCAGCTGAGTTGGTTTAAAAATTAGGTTGCTGTGCTGCTTGGCACAAGTCTCACACTATCTCGTACAAAAAGTCTGCCATGAAATTGGCATTTCTGGAGTGTTTCTGTAGTGCCTCCAGGCATATTCATGCATGACACTTTCTTAAGGTGAAGCCTTAGCAAATATGTCCTTTGCCCAATTTAGAACTAAAGATCTGCTGAAAAGCTCTGCACAGAATTGAGATTTCCCGTGTTCTGCTTCACCCCCAGGACTGTGCTCTGCTTCTCCCCATTCTCCAGCACTCTCCACCACGTGACGTGCAGAAGGTGAAGGGAAGCCCTATTAATCAACCACAAAGTACATTAAAGCACCTAAATAACTTGTTTATACAAATGATCTGCTGCACTGTAAGTGATGAGGTCAAGAGTCCCATTTGTTGTGCGATGCCATTTTATCGATGTGGCAGGAAGCAGCAGCAACTGCAATTTTGTCACGGTCTGCTTTCCACCCTCCCAAGATCATCACTCCTGGGCTGTCAGAGGCATTGAATATCCCAGTGGCTGCTGCATGTTTGATAGAGCACTGCCCAGGCCATTAATCATGCAGGGAGTTAAATTTCCTCTGTCAATATGGAAATTCTGCAAGGGCAAGGATGTGTTATCAATTTTTATTGAGGAAATGACAGCAAGAAAGTGGGTCAGAGTGAGGTTGCCTTAAAGCAGTTTCTTCAAAATTAAAATTAGGCTGAGTAGCTAAATTTCATAATGTGATTTAACTTTAAACTATTTTCCATGTCCTGTTACATACCAAGTCTCAAGGACTGACTTTTTTTTTCCCAAAATGCATCTCATTCTAAAAGTATAATATCACTTCAGGCAGAAAAGGGAGGATTTTAAACACTACCCCATGACTTGGTCATTGGCTATGGCCATAAAAAGAGATTTTCCAGGGTCTTGCAGGTTTTGGAAAACATTTTAGAAAAACAAATATACTGACTGGGACACTTAGAAATCCTCCTAACTATCAATAGTCATTCAGGTTGTCAAACAGGTGCAGAAACTAAAATAAAGCAATATGAGCTATGTCAGGCACTGCAGCTTAACGCTCCTGTATTCATTAAGTACAAGAAAAGAAAAAAAAAAGTTATGAAAACTCAAATCAGCTTCAATAACATCAAAATTCAACTTATAGAATTATGGATGATCAGTATTAACATAAAAAGATTTCTGAGGCAAGAGACCCCTTTGATCTAGTAGACAAAAGTATAATGAGACACCATGGCTGGAAGCTGGAGGGAGACATATTCAGAACAGAAATAAGGGAAACATTTTAAGGATAAATGAAATTAACCATTGGAATAATATACTTGGGTGGACAGTGAATATTTCATATCCTAACATTTTGGAATCTGTAATTTTCTAAAATAAATGCCTTTGCATATTTACAAATTGTTATGAGTTTGATACAGGAATTGCCCTGGTGAGGAGGAAAAGAAATAGGCAGACATGGAATATCTATTAGATGTCTGTTCACAAAAACAACATCCTGCTACTAATCCAATTATTTTCTTTTTCCTTGTACATTTTCCTCATTATAGCCATGAGAACAACTGCCCAGGTTGTTGTTTTTGGGTTTTTCTTAATGCTCCTTACCTACAACAACAGAAGGATTGTTAACTCTGTTGAAGATATTTCGTCATCAGTAGTCAAATTAAGAAGATGTGGTAAAGGATACAGGTTTTCTTGTGGGGTTACTGTTCCATGACATCAAAAATAGCAACTGACATTTAGTAGTGGGGATGATGATACACAAACCTTGAGGATGTAATTTTTATTTTCAAGAGAGAGTAACTATCTTGTAGTTTCAGGATAGGCTTTGGAGGTAGAGATAAGGTAAAGATCATCTGCAGTAATTAAAATTAAGGAATGTGGATATCATTCTACCACAATCACTTTGAAAAATTGTATTTCTTCCTCAAAGAATGGTTAAGTGGTGAAATTCTCTTCCACTGAAGATTCTCTGCCTCTTTTCCTGTTGAACATTTGAATAATCTCAGCATGCAACATTTTCATCTCCAGCCTGTGAAATTACACATGGAAGAAAATTCATGTGAAACAAATGAAATATTTATTTCAACATTGATTCTTTCTTACATTCTCTTTACTTTTGCACTGAGATAATGACCAACACTAAAGAAATACCACGGTTTCCATCAAAAATAAAAGGACAATTTAACCCTACCTGTAGTTGATTTCCCCATGTACAAGGCTGTGTATATTTACATAAAAAACATCAAAACTGGCTCCACTCAGGTTGAGTGCAAAAAACCACAAAAAATACATGATGCTTGATTTACTTATATATCTGATAAGAAAATCATGTTTCACAGAGAAAAAGAGAGTTTTTAATATTCCCTAAACATGACAGGAAACAAATGAGAACCAAATATGGAACTCTTTATTCTGGGGAGGATATTTTGCTTCACTTTTTGCCTTTTTTGTCCCTGTAAACTGTTCTTGAACCAGAAGCAGCACTTGAGAGGGTCACAGGCTTGAACTGCTTTCTCTTTACATATTTCAGTTAATGTTTCTTTGAGTGGGAAAAAACTGAATCTGCTGATCCTAGGGCTGAGCAGGCTTAGATTGATGTCTCTATTCTTTGCGCCAGCAAGTGACCTTAATTCACATATCCTATCTATTTTAATAAATGGTATTATTTACTGCACTGACTCAGTGTAGTACTTTTTAAATATTTATGAGAGCAGGCTTTACATACATAGAACTGATGTTTATCCTCTGGCTGGTGCCAGGGAACGAGCAGTGCATGGCTTGAACAATGAGTTTGGATTATGCAGTATTTATTGCTTTTCTTTTTTATCTCTTTCATGCCACAGACAGAAGCTTTCATCTGTTATAAGTACAATACTGTTTTCTCCACATGATACTATTACTGCCTTACTAGATCTTTTTTTTTTTCCTAAACCACCCTGTCATTCCTGGCTTTGAATCTCCCTTTATGCATCTACACATCTCTTTTTTTGTTAATGGAACACAAATATTTTACTATTTTCCTGACGTCCCATGTTCTACTAATATTTTAAGAATGTCACGCTCTATTTAAGTGTCAGGATGAAGACATCTAGCGTAATCTCTTTTCCCTGTAAGTGCTTCTGACTTCTTTTTTGTCTGTATAATTCTGTCGTGCAAGGAGCCTTTTGCAAACTAATGTTCTTAAGAACACTGTAGATGAAAACAGCTCACCTATGGCATTACACAGAAATGAAACTGGCAGTGGGTGAATGGCTGGGGAAGTGAGATATTTGCAAGAAAAAAGAAGTAATCTAACCACAGCGAAGCAGTCAAAAGCTTATAGCTGAAATGAGGAATAATGAATTAAAAATGAATTATATGTATTTCTTCTGAGTGAGGTGAATTCTGGTTGGAGCTTCCAGACTGACAGTTCTGAAGGAGTTGGCTGTGAAAAGGAAGCTGAGACTGGAAAAGTGCAGGTTTTTCCTCAGCACTGGGCATTTGATCTGTTCAAGGGAGGTTTTCTGCCTGCATTCAGTCTGCCTCTTGGGGATTTGGTTCTATCAGGCATTGATCACAAATGATCAATTAATTTCATGTAAAATCACCTTCAGGTTGTAATTGTTGATGGTTATTTGCATCCTACTTCAAGAGTTGTTGTCTCCAAAGTGATGCTAAACCTTTTTTGAAGTTCAAAGAAACAAAGTGATTAGCAACACCACCACCACCACCACAATAATAATAATAATAATAATAATAACAACAACAACAACTTTATTTAGGAGGAACTTTGGGAAACAGCTTTTCAGTGTGAGAAAAATAAATGTGGATTATGTCAGAAAACCACAATTTTAACTTTACCTATTAATTTTTTTTGCCAGACTGGTGTTAGACATTTTGATAGAATGTATTGACGATGACGCCTCAAGTTTTAGCATTTCACCTAAAAATGCCTGATATACTAAAATAACTGTCTATGCATGAAAACCAGGAGCATGGTGAAGCAGTGGTAATAATCACACAGGGGTGCCTACATTTCCACAGTCTGAAACTGTGGACAATTATCTCACTAAATTTGCAAAGTTGTGAATGTTGCTATTGATCACCAGTCCTGTGAGCATTTTCCAGGTTCAATTGGCCATTTCAAACCCCTTTCCATTGGGAAGGCCAATAATCTTTTATATCAGGCCTAAAAATACCCAAATACTCTTCCTTGACCTGCTGGATCACAGCTCTGCCAAAAACATAAAAGAGACAGGCTGGAGAAATATATATAAAACTGAAATCTTGAATTAGAAAAAAACCTCAGTAATCTTCCTGTAAAAAATGGCATAACTCTGCAATTTGTAAATAGCCATTAAGGGTAATATAAGTTGTTGTTCATTTCTACTTGTTCAAATTTATTCCTTCCTTCTGTTTTGGTAGGAAAGGAATCAGTTTAACGACATAAATTCATTATACATTTACATAAAATCATTCACAAATATTACTTTTTAATCCTAGAATTAAATATACCTTGCAGTTAGGAATTACAGGACTAGTATTTCTATGTGTGAATAGGTACTGGAAAAATGATTAACTAGTTTATGAGCAAAAATAGTCAAAAGAAATAAACAGATGCAAAAAGTCCTACACAGCAGAAATGTTTGACATCTCCTATTCTTGTAAAACTTCTATCACCATGCAGATAATATTTGATCATTTGAAATAATAGCTATTAATTCTGCAAGTTGAGACATTTTGCAGCTAAAGGAACAAGGACATATAGAAAAAATATTATTTCCGGGATCACAAATAAAACAAACTCAGTTTTCCCTTTTTTGACTTAGTCACCTTTTGGTTTCTTTAACTAGGGGAATAGACAAAATTAATCAGAAAGCTTTCTTCTGGTCTGAAATCTTTGCTTCTTTAATTTTTTTTGTTTGTCTTGTTTGTTTTGTCTCTCTGTTGACTTCCTATAATTAAAGCAGTGTAGTGAAACCATAAGCAAAATTCCTCACAATTTCACACTGTGTACTCCAGCTGTACTTGTCTTTACAAACACAAACACAAGTTCAAAACTATATTTATCCATCATCCTGTGAATGTGTAAAGCACATAAATCATAGAGTGCTGCTGACTGTGAACAGTTTACCGAAAAATTAAGAATGTGTCTGACAAAAAGGTATTAAGACAGTGAAACTTTCTAGTATCCAAAGCATATTCCATGCATCACTAAGGTTTATTGTCTAGAGGCACAACATTAATAGATTTTGATCTCCCTGGTGATAATGTAGGGTGAATCTGAGAAAAAAATATATAGTCAGGCTTAATTAGAAATTAAGGTGGTGTTAGAATATGAAACCATATTCAAAGTAATACCTGCTTGAGAAAACTTTACTCTCAAAAGTTCTGACAAGAGAAAAGAATGGCTAGAGCCTGAAAATTGAGCTCTTTTCTCTTTTTTCCCCTTTATGATTGATAAGAAATGCCACCAACTGCACAGGAAAGCTTAGGAAGCAAGGAACTTTTTATGCAAAATTTAAGCATCATCAGAAATCATCATTATCTTGGCCACCATAGTGAACAGAATTACTGCAGAAGCAACTATATAAAAAAAGCAATTAAGTTTCCCTGAAGACAAGACCCAAGGCTTGCAATTTCCCTGTCATATGCAAGATTATCATCTTCTCATAAATATCCTACAGGGAACCAAGGCATCTCAGTCTGGTCACGTTTTATGGATGTGCACCATATGGATGAAGGGTAAATGTCTATATTGACAAAAGGAATCACTGAACAAACAAAATGTTATCTCTGGGGTCCAAAGACAGACAAATTTACGGAAGAAATAAGTCACACATTTTAAGAAGAAGGTTAATTTAGCATTTCAAAAGTTTATCCAAGAACATGATCAGTTCCATGAGCTAAAGTCTCCAAGATTAGAAGGCTTTTTAAGCGATATTATCAGGTTTAACCAAAAGATTTTAGGGAATTAATATAAGCATCACTGAATAAATTCTATGGCGGAGCATTCAGCTTTAAATTGTGTAATTGTAACAAAAAAGGCCTAATGATAGTGGATGCTTTGACCAGAGTCCTGCTCTTATGAAAAATGACCCCAAATCTAATTGCAAGCATAAAATATTTTGTAGCTCTTGCCAAATATTTGCCTAAGAGGTGTCTTTGCTTTGGACAGCCTGCATTAATATCTCCTCACTCTTCTGTGTTTTACAGTTCGTAAATAATTACTCCTAAACTATAGAAATACGCATAAATTAACAAAAAATTCATCTGAATCCATATCTGAATGCACTCAGACAGGATGAGTGGGCTGCAGCTTTTCATGTTTGCTTATCACTATGTGATTAATGATATCAGGGAATCTGAGAAGGTTTGAAGGTCTACAGATGCAAACAATGCAAAAACATTTGATCCTCGTTGAACCTGGCAAAATTATCAGATACATAAAGTGGGCTGGAAATATGATAAACAAGCTGTCCCAGGCGAGCTTTAGATTTCAGTTTCCTAATATATTTTTCAATGCCCTATTTAATATAATTTCCATGCTTAATATCTTTATTTTCTTTTTGGACTTAGTCCTTTGGGAGAATATTTTTTTCTGATATACACTAACGGATCAGTATGTTTGGACATGGGATTTTTATCCTTCCCACTAGTGCATGGGAATATCACAGATGCAAGACATAAATAAATGTTGTCTAAGTTTCCAGTTATTGGATGGTGCAGTCAGTTTCTGATATATCACAGACCACTTAATGCCATTAAATTATCTTCTGACAGACAGCAGTCACTTTTTATTCTGTACACTTGAATGACTTTGAGGATTTGAGGAGACTGAAAAGTTTTCCCAATTTTTATAGTTCACTGTAATTATTTTCCATGTTAAGGATTTGTGCTTTGTTTTGGATTTATATTAATCCATTTCTAAATTTCAACAATTATGCATGATTAAAGGTCCTTTAGCACTTGGCATTTTCTTCAGAGAGAGTCTTTATGTGCTCTGATGAAGTCAGTTCTCAATCTCCTTGTGAAAATCCAAATATTTATCACTCTATGACATTTCTTATGTCTTCAAAAGCCTTTATTTGTGCCTCCTGTCTGCTCATTTTGCATCTTTTAAATATCCTGTCACAATCACTGAGCATTCTCACTGAGTACACAGTATTCCAACACCGGGCTCACAGATATCACAGGAAAGTTAACTTGCATTTTTAATGAATTAATCCCTGCTTTGTACATCAGAAATCACAGTCACACCGTGGCACAGAAATCTTGATTTTCTTGACTGTAGAACTCTCAGATCTTTGTACTTCCCTAAATTTCCAGCAGACCTTCTTCATGACTGACATTCATTGCTTCATGGTCTCTAATACTTTATTCAGCTGTGCTGACACATTATTAGTTTGAGAGATCCAAAATTATCAAGTAAAACCAATTTCTTCCTGTGAATGGTGCACCTTTTTTTATTTAATAGAGCACAAATCCTTGGGTTATCTCCAGATTGCACCGGGACTAAATTCAGATCTGCCTCCAGATGATTGATCAACATATTCCCTATCTCAGAGGAATATTCGTGAACATCTCCATCTCAGTGTTTTCTTTCACCTCAATCTTTTTCACTGTTATTTTAACCTAGAAGACCTCCAGGATTTCCTCCTCAGTCTGACAGGAGAACAACACAAAGGATGAAGCATTTGTTGAGGTCTCTAGGTAACACCACAGTGATGAACAACTTCACATTTTCATTTCTATAAAGACTGAGAAGAATTTTGTCCTTTCCACATGGCACTGCTCTGACAAACGGAACCCATCAAGAACTCTCCTGGATGAAGTTAGGTGTGACATCAATAAATACACAGAGGCACATTTGCTTCACCATTGCAAAAGCTTGGGAGAGAAAACAGCTCCAGAAAACAGGTGGGATCATGACACAGCTATGTTTCTTCTGAACTAAATTTAGTTGCATTGAAAGTCCATCAAAAGCTGTATCACTGCAGGCATGAGGCAAAATTCAGGCCTGGTAAAGATTTTTGTCTTTGTTCCATAATTTTATCACTTCCACCTCAGTCATCAGAACACACAAATGACCTTACAAATATGCAAGTCACAGAGAGCATCTGGCAGCTTTGTGCTCAACCACCCTTCACAGCAGGTATCATTCACAAAATAACATAAGCACACCTTGGGGCACTGCTGTCTGCACCAGCAGCTGCATTAATCTCTCTATAAGGAATACAGATTTTCATGGATTTTAGTTGGCTATAAAACTTACTTTCATACTGGTGCTGCCTGACTGTCACGAAGTTTTTAAAATATATTTTAAAATAGAAAATAAAATTGACAGATTCCAAAGAACAAGAGCACCAGCTGTATGCAAGTATTGAAATCAGACAAGTTCTTGAATTCAGTGCACAGCCTGAGCTACAGGGTATTTTATTATTTATTTTCTAGGCAAAGGGATAAAATCAGAGAACAACAGAATCATTTGGGTTGGAAAGGATCTCAAAGATCAAATAATTCAACCTCCTGCCATGGACAGGGAGACTTTCCACCATCCCAGATTGCTCCAAGCCCTGTCCAACCTGGCCTTGGACACTTCTAAGGATGGGGCAGCCACAGCTTCTCTGGGACATTTATTGATGTTTTGTTATCAGCTGTTCTGCAGCCACAGAGAAATTCTCCATTTGCTGCAGCAGAGTGGCTCTCTTGACTGCCGTGACACTGATTCATCCTGCAAAAGCAGATCCATCAGACTGAACCTGCATTTGCTTCTGTATTTGCAGGTAATTATGACAATGACTAGATCTGCCCTGGCTGTGAACTTAACAGAGCCTTAGCTGTTTGGTGGAGCTGTCTACTCACCAACTGTTTATCATATTATTTTTATCAATTCTTTATGGCCACCACAGGGTCTGTGAATTCAGCTCATTTGCCAAACCCCCCGGGTGTCATTTGGGACACTCTAGGACACCCAGCATGGCTTGCAGCCACGAGTCCAGAGTATTTCTCTCCACACTATCCCAGCTTGAGGAGGTGCCACAGCTCTGCTGCTGTGTTTGGAGTGTCTCCAGATCCCTGGTTTGCAGCAACTGCCTCCAGACTCTCACACACAGCCATCTACTTTTAGATGCATCAGAATCTGCAAGCTGAGGCCCAACCTAAAATTTGAATGTTTCGCCTAAATCAGGAGAAGTACTGAACTGTACAGTGATAAAAATAGCAGGAACTTTTGGCCTAATTCTGGTTACAGCCTGATTTTTAAGTCAGGAAGAGTTTTAGTGTTCATTTCTCCCCACTGTACATGTGGAACAGGGGATATTGCGAATACAGACTACTGCTCATTGCTTAATCTTAATTAAAAAGCTCCACTTCCCAGTGGCTGTGTGTTTGCACATTTTGTTCTGGTTGGAGTAACTAAAAAAACAGTCACCAGTAGAGAGAGAGACCACAATACATTTGGTTTCCTTAGATGACCCATCTTCCCTGGACATTTCTGAATAGTCACAGCCTCTTATTGTGACTAGTAAAAAAAGGTTGAGAACTTTCACTTAAAAATGCCAGTGTGGCGATTAGGATTTTTTGCACCAGCCTTTCTTTCTGGGCTGCTGCATGGCTGGGATTTTCCCCAGAAAGTCTTGATATAAATGAGCTGCAAAGTCACACGTGAATAAAGAGATAAGAGGCAAAGTTGTTTTGGAGAGTTGAAAGTAGTGTGTTGCTCTTCCCTATATAAAATCACAGTTCAGCAAATCAGGCTATTGGGGTCTGAAGGAAAAGTCTTTCTTTCCTTTCTCCCTGTTCTCTTCTCACTAGCCTCTCTATAAAAGTCTCAAAAACTTCCCTGCAGTTAATGAAATGTCACCAGAGTAAAAGGAATCAATTTCAGGCCATTTATGTTGTCTCACATTTGATCTTTTTCTTGATGTTTTCCTTTTCTTTGTCTTCCTTTCTTATTTCCCAGGAGAACAAAATAAGCAGGATCAGAGCCCAGTTCATCACTGGATTTTTTATGCCAGCATAAAGCCATTTATTTCAGTGCTCTATGCAGGTATGAAATTTGATTTGTAATGTTTGGATGTGCACATCCACGAAGTCATAAGTTACAAAGGAAGCACGTTAGAGAAAAGTTAATGAGATGAGATTCATGATGTTATTTTTCAACTTCAAATTTGTTAAGGATTTGTTTCTTATTAAATGCCTGAGAGGCAGTGTATCAAATTTAAGATTTCACAACTAAAATACAGAAAGATCTTTAAGTGTCATAACAACAGCAGATAAAGTATCAATAATTTCTGTTTTGAATGCAATCTGAAATTGAATTTCTTTCATTCTATGACAAAGTTGATAACAAAGCAAAATGAAACATTCCAATAATGTACATCCCATATTTCTGAGAATAAATATGATTTCTTTGTTGAACAACCTGGAAATTGGTACATTTCATGTACAGAGACATTAAAGTATTAAAGTAAGGAGTGATTTGCAATCAGAGTAGACTAGAACTTCAAATTAAAATTACATTATTAATACGGTCCATTGCGTCTGCCCATTCCTTATATTATTACCTGCAAAGTTCCATTTTCTTTTGGTTTTGTTTATGCAGGTTTTGTTCGTGTTCAAGTAATTTAAAATCTAAATTCAGCAATGTATTCCAGACACAACTTACCTTTGGTATTCCTCAGATGCAGAGCTCCTCTGAAATGTTTTTGAAGAATCTTTCTTTCTAAAGTAGCTACAAACAACATCCTTCCTCCTGATGTTGGCTGTGCCACTAGTTACACTCAGAAATACTGGAACTGTATCCAGAGGAAAACTCTATTTGATTTAAGAAAGACAGAAAAACTTAACTACAGCTATAATAAATTGCTTTGATTAACTTCTGGAGACCAGATCTGGTAATTATTTTAATGAAAATATTTCAAAGAAAAACACAAAGCTAGATAAAAAAAAAAAATGGAGGATGTATTCTGAATAGGTTTTACCTTTAGAATTCAGTGTGAAACACAGAGTTATGAAATATTAAGATTTAAGTAAACTTCGTTTGGGTAGACTTTTGTTGAAGTGCTTTACTCTGTATTTCTAAGGGAAAAGATAAGACACCAGGTTCATCATTCTCATCCCCAAAGTGTACTTGAATAATACAGAAAAATCATCTGGAAAAAAAAACAAAAAACCAACCTCAAAGGATTTGGAGAAATTATCTGATGGCATCTGCTATACCGCCACTTCCAAAAGGTGACTCATTTAGCATTCTGCCAATGTAAACTCTGTAGAAAACTTTCTTTGAATATCTCTATTCAGCTGGTGGATATGTTTTGCTAAACATTTAAATGTATCAAGCAAATTTAGCCTTTTTTTGTTTGTTTGTTTTGTTTCCCCTTCTGGGCAAGTTACTGTTTCCTCATGTAATGTATTCTGGCCCCAAAGGAGCTTGGCATTTAAACATGTGCATAACTTTAAATACAAGCTTAAAGACAATGACTTCTCACATGCTTGAGTAACTTCCTAGGCTGGGACCTGTAGGCTTAGTCCAATTTCAAACTGTCTTCATTCATTTTAATGAGTATTAGATTGGATGCTCTATGAATTTATTCCACCATTGTCATCTCCCAGTATTTCTCCCTGGGGTCTGAATGCGAATACTTGAGATTCAACATGTGTTGCTTATCACATTCAATTAGAAAATATGCCATGTTTCCTACCTTCCTGCTCTTTGAATGGGTGAACACAGAAGGACTTCCCACAGGATGCCTTTCAGATTTAAATCTCACCTTCTAGAGATGCTCATATGAGGATTTGATTTTCATTTGCTGTGAACATTTGTGCCAGTAAAACCTTATTGTCTGGATGTGTGCAGAAAGTGAGCAGAAAAGACGTGTGAGCATTTGAAATCCTTTGCTGCTAAATGTCTTTTACATCCTTTACTTTACATTTTTGTTCATCTCTATGGCTGATGAACAGATGAGAACCGGCTGCAAGAACCAGGCAGAGAATTTAATTTTGCCAGTCACATTTTTCAATGGATTAGTTGAAATTTCTCTAAATACTGCAGTGCTGAGAATTGTACCAAGGCCAATATAGAAGAAAATCTTTCAAGGAGATCCGAGGATTCAGTTCAGAGTGAAAACAAGAAATGGCAGCCAGTGCCACACACAAAGGAATGGAGAGAACTAAATGACAGCTGACAGAAAATGTTTGAATATGCATTAAAGTTGGGAAAGCAGTAAGGCCATTTTCTGTTTAAACTCTCACATTGCACAGATGAGAATTGTTAAAGAGCTGCCACATTCAACATCGGTGGTTCAATTTCAGTGGTGAGAAAAGTGCCTGCGAAGTGTTATAAGCTTACATGAGTTGTATGCTAAATGGTTACATTTGATGGTAAAACTTGTGAGTAAATACATAAAAATGTTTTCAGAAGAAAAATCTCTCTCCAAGCCGGGATTAAATGAGATAGAGTTTATATTTATCCCGATGCACAAACTTAACATACCACAAAATTCTATAGAAAAGGTTACAAGCCTAAATAATAAGTCCATTTTACAGACAGCCTCATCAATCATGTGGTGAGGATGTTTGTGTCTAAAAATGAAGGAAATTCCCTTCACACTTGAATAATTAGAAGCTGGAGCACAAGGGCAGGGATGAGGAGAGGAGATGAAGATCTGCTTCCGTGGAAATAATATCCTAAAAGCTGGGTTATCAATTCAACAGGACAGATTCCCTAGCACAAGATCTACCTTTTAAATTAGCTCCTGTAAATTAAGCAGCTCAACTAAACACTGGCAGGATCTTATCACCATAATGCACAATAAAGTCTACACTATTAAAATTCTACTGAAGAAAACTTAGCCTGAGATAAGGCAGACATGAATGATCGTTTTACATTAATCCTGATGACAACCATTTCCACTTTGCTATTGAAATTCCCTCCTTCCTACATTTTCATTTCCAAATACAATGCAAACAACACACTCTAATCAATCACTTATACATCCACCATAATTTTTATTTAAGGCCTTGTATCTTAGATATATAAGCCAATGAAGATAATTTATCTTCCCTCTTGCTTTTCAGTCTCACTAAAGGAAGGGAAAGGTAGAAAAAGGGAAGGTGGGACAGAGAAGTAACAGGTGATATATGGAGTTTTAGGGTTAGTTGGTATTTTCAACACTGACTTTTGCATTCAGAATTCATTCAACGATGAATCACAAGCATTGACAACAACCAAAGATTGTCCCAAAACAGAGAAATATTTGTCTGGCACAGCGTCACCTGAATGTGATTATATTGTCACAGACTCTGAGTCAGGATGAGTCTCCTTAGTCAACTCTGCAAAGTCATTCCAAGTTCAGGTTTGTCTCATGTGTTGTCAGGTTGTCATAGAACCACAAAATCATGGAATGGTTTGGGTTGGAAGGGACCTTAAAGATCATCTCATTCCAACTCCCCTGCCATGGGGACACCTTCCACTAGACCATGATCTTGCTGCTCATGGTCCTGAATTCCCTCTGCCCCTAAGTGTAAGGAATTAGGATTTTATTCATCACAGGTTTGGGATATTTTACTGAAAATTAGGGCTCTTTATACTAAAATCTGCCTCACATATCAGCATAATGGAACCATTGAAAATTTTGCATAGAACATGATTTGGTGAAAATGGAAGTTTCTTTGCTTTTTTTCCTTTTTTTTTTCCTGGAAAAAAACAATCTAACACAGCTACTATATCGAATAATTTTCTAAATGAAGACAGCATTTCATTCAGTCTTCATAGAAGTTACAACTGGGGATTTCAGAAGGTGAGCAAAGTAATAAATGAGAAGGAAAGAAAATAAAGCCAACATTTTTATCACAATTCACAGTGACAATAGAAAAAGACATGTATGTAAAATGATTTGAAAATTAGGCCCATATAACAATGGCTATGAAATAAATATGAACTAAAAATTACAATGGAAAAAAAAGGGATAAAATTCACTCCTTATGCATGGAAACAAGAACAAGGGTTCAATCAACTCATGCAAATGCAAATCAGGACATTTAACATTTTCAAGAAGAGCAATATAATGCAGCAGGAAGAATTTGTAGACAAGAACACGTTCTGGGGACCTGATGGATTCCACCTGAAAAGCAATTCACTTATGCTAACCTCAAAAGAAATATTTAGAATGAGTCATGGCTCCATCTGGCTTCTCTGCATACAGAACAGGTAGTGGTAGCCATGAACTTTTCATCTTAAAATATCAGGAGAACAAATCCTTGTCAGAGGCTTTCTGAGGGTTCCTAAGAGAGGAAAACTGTGATGCTAAAAGAGTGCTTTTGCTGGTTGCAATTCTGGCCCAGGAATTTAGATCCCAGGATTTTAAGTCTTACATTCTTAAGTGGTGCCAGGATAAAACCAGAATCAAAAGTTACCTATGGCTAAGTAGAAGAATTTGGGTAGGATTGTCATAATGTCTTGTAGCCAAACATAAGAATAAGACTAGAGAACAAAGAAGATGATTAAAACAAATCCCAAGGACCTTTCAAATATTTACCTTTTTAGTTATTGATAAAACAACACTCAGCTAGGAAAGATTCACATGTCAGAGTTAACACTGAGTTGCTTTGTGACAAAAGGTGGGATAATCACCTGTTTTATCAGACAAAATGCCATTAAATACCCAACCAGGATGAGATGCATTGTGTTTGTTTGAATAACAACAGTTATCATCTTCCCTCCAAACTGAACAGTGCTGTAAATCTCATCTGCTTCTGGGCTGACCCATGCACAAGGCAGACTTGTGGGCAAGAAAATGGGGAAAATAAGAGATGAATTAAGAAAAATAGCATTCATCGGCACACGGGATAGCCAAGAAAACTCACCTGTCCTGAAGAGAAGTTCCCAGACCATTGTGAATGCAAGATTGTTAGTTTCCAAACAGATTTTTTTCTTACTGCTCATTAATATATCTATGTAGACAAGGTAAATTTCTGCCTTGTTTCTCACATATAGGTATATCCTAGATGTCTGCATAATCTCATTTTTATGAAGTTAGGTCATGTCTTTCAGATAAGTTCGGTAAAAAAACTCCCTTTACAAGTCTTCACAATCCTTTTGAGAAGAGAATGTTTCACAAGAAAATGGCAATTTCCGTGGAACTTCATTTAAGAGAAGGGTTTAGGCTGACAAATTTTTATTTCTTGGTCAAAATGTTAATTGCTTACATAAATATATTAATGTATAGAAATGTATATTATATGCATGTAAGTGTATTTATTTTTTATCTATATCTATATCCATATATATATATGTGCACACACACATTCACATTAATAGAGAACAAAAGAAAAAATTAACCAAACTATTTTGCATACTAATGTCACAGGCTATGCAAATTGCATTTCTAAACTTGTTCTACATCAGACCTATCTATTCCAGGACAAATATCCATGATGGAGATAAGTTCACCTTGACTGCTGCAATTTTTTAATGTATTGATGTGAAATTACTAAAGCTCTTGTTTTCATCTCGGTGCAGAAAGGATGTTTTTTACCACTAATTGTCATGAAAAAGAAAAAAAAATTCTCTCTCTACTATTGAGTAACATTAATGGCCAGCATGGAAGACTTTGACCTCTTCTACTTACACTCATAACTTTTATTCTCTCCTTGCTGCTTTTTGTTATTAATTTCCATTTTCAATCAACAGGGAGGAGTGTTACTTAAGGTACATATTATTTTATAAAGTACATAGAGTTTTACAGTAAATTTAATTCAGTGTGTGGCTCTATGAAATAAAAGGGAAACAGGTCACGAAAAGCAAACCAAGGAAAATGAGGATTTTTTAAAATAGAAATAAACCAAATAACTTTCTAAATAGAAAAAAATAATAAAATAATGAAACCAAACAAAAAAAAAACAAATTTGGGTTTAAAATATAAAAAGCATAATAGAAATAATAAAAAATATAGTGTAAATAATAAAAAGCATGTTCCAATGCTTTGATTTTTTTATTAGGATCCATTAAACATCAGCTAAGCAACACACTGAGAGAAGTCTCTAAGAGTGAACCCAAGACCTTGTCAGAAACACGTGGGACAAACCTGGCTCGGGGGCACTTCACCCCAGCCACTCCTCAGAAGCATCTTAACAGATTATGATAATACATATGATATTTAAAACTAATCCATCATCCTGGGAAATGCAAACTGAAAAGGGAGAAGACATGAAAAAGGTAAAAACTGCATGTAGGCGACAGAATTATTCCATCTGTTCACAAATTATTGCACAAGATCTGAGGCAGAGTTAGAGGTCCAAAGGTATTTGATTTACCAGCCCCGTAATGCTGGAGAAGAGTGAGGCTTTAATACAGACAGTCTGAAGTCTTCATTTAGACAGCATTGAATACATGCAGCCAAGTGCTTTATTTAAGGATTAGAGAAATATTTTAGTTTCCTGTGTCTCTTAGGGCTAGTAAAATTCAAATCTGCAAAATCACAGAGAACATTCAATCAAAGAGAGATTTGCAATTTCCATCAATAACATCTCCTTTATTTTCAATTTTAGAGATTAAAGATTCCCCTATGGAAAAATCAAATTCTCCTCATCAGCCTCTTGATAAATAGGTCTATTCTCCACCCGTTGTGGGCTGCTCAGCTCTCCCATCAGACAGACTGCTGAAACATGTTTTCATGTTGATTTGAAATCAGCATGCAGATCTGGTATTAAAAAACCTAACATGCTGTTATTCTCACTGTTTTCTGATCACCTCTCAGTGGGTATTTTTCTAGAGTCACACAAAAGGTCTGACTTGGTGAGGGGAAAAAAAGAAACCATAAAAAGGATGCTATTCTGGCTGAGAGCACAGGAAGCTCCTGAGACAACCAGCTTCAGTTTCCCCCTTTAGTACAAGCTGTTTTTTTTCCTGTAGGCAAATCCTTTAAATGAGACATTCTAAAAGTGTTTTATTACCAACAACTGGGGACAGACACTCAAAAGTGCTTCAAAAATGGAGGTTATAAACACACAAAAATCCCCCAGCCTAGAGGTCTTCTGTAACTTTGATTCTTCAAGATCAGTTTTTCAGTCTTCCCTGTTGAAATCAGTTGAGGATAACTGGGCTTATTGCAAAATCACAGGCTGTCCCTTTGTCTTCCCTATTTGTAAAATAAAGATAAGAAAAAATACTCCCTTCAGCTCTGTGCAAGAATGATATCATTAATGCTGGGAAAGCTGTTCGAGATCTACACCTACTGGTACTCTTAACTCTGATTCCCTGAGCCTTCCAGCTCTCCAAATGCCTCAGGGTGCTTATTTGAAACCTCCCTGAGTCTCTTTCAAGGTCTTTGCCGTGGTCCCACAACAACATCCTTGCTGCTAAATTGGAAAGATGTGTTTGATTGATGGACTGATTGATGGATGAGGCATTGGCTGGATGGTGACATCCCAAGAGTTGCAGTCAAAGGCTGCAACGGATGAGTGGCTAGTGGAGTCTGTCAGGGTCAGCGCTGAGAGCAGATCTGTGCAAAATCTTCATTAGTGACAAGAGCAGAGGGAGTTAATGACAGCCAGCCAGTGGATGGCAGCAAGCTGAGAGTGCAGTTGGTTCTGGAGAGGGAATTGTTGCCATCCAGAGAAACCTCGACAGGCTGGAGGAGTGGAGAGGTGTAAGCAGTGTGGAATTCAGCCAGGTCACTGCAAGGCTCTGCAGCTGCACCAGTGCAGCTACAAGAATCCATATGGATTGGGTGATGAGTGGATTGGGAACAGTGGAGAAGGAACTGGGGGTATGGGTGGGTGAAGGGTTGGACATGAGCTGGCACTGTGCATCTACAGCCCAGAAATCCAGGTGTACCATGGGCTGTGTGAAAGGAAGCACAGCCAGCAGGCTGGGGAAGGGGCTGGCTTGAAGAAAGCTTTGTGTCTTCATCTAGGAAATTAATTCCAGATGGTTTGGCTTTGAAGGTTCATTTCTATTCAATTCTTAGAGGAAGGAGGGCTTTTCTAGATGGAGGAAATTCTGCTTGTTTCAAATGCCAATTCCCTTATATATTTGAAATTTTAACAGTGCCAGAAAAAATATCAGAGATCAGTTCTATTGTCATATAATTTGCACAATTTTTTTGCATAACATAATAATAAATAAAAGAAAAACCTATCCTATTAAAAATGGATCTCTATATTTTATTGTTTAGGCCGACTGAATTTTGTGGTGAATTGCTCCAGAACAGGGGAGTTCCATAACTTATCAGTTATCCTTCTCTCTACTTTTATGCCCTCATTTCTTGAGCTACAACTGAGATAGGAACAAAACCACAGCAGAGTCATGATCAAAAAGTTTTTTACATCTTAAAGCCCAGCTGAGATTTAAGGTGGTTTACTAGGCCTTTCCTAACTGCTAAGTAATTATTTGATTAAAGTGAGATTAACAAATATCAGCTTTACCTCCAGACAGAACAACCAGAGCAATTCCAAAGCAAATTGCATATTGCAATATATTCCTGCAAATCCTATAGGTTGTTTCAGGACACTGAACACATGTGACAGATGTAAACTGTGAATTTATATATCCAAAAAACTGCTGGGCAAAGTTTAGCAGTCTCAATGTCCATCCAACTATGCTAAACCAGTCAGGTTTAAAAAGAATTATTTAGTCGAGGGAGAGTCTACTGCTTGCTGTGAAAAAGGCTCTTAGTCTATTGTTGAAGAACTCAATTCCTCCAAATGAGCAGTGCCAATGGAAATATTCTGCTGCTCACTGAACCCAAACATAAATCAAGGAAAGGAAAACAGTCTGTCGAGCAAACTTTTTGATGTGTACTTGAATGGGAAATTTCTCCTTTGTGCTTGCTGATCTAAAAACACGAGGAATTAGGACTTCTGTGTTTGCTGCTGCGTCTGACACTCAGAAAAAGGTGGATTTTTTGTTCTCAGATCTGCATTAAATCAGTTAAATTATTTTAAAAAAACATTATATTCTCCAAACCAGCTCAGCGCAGTAATATAAGACTTAATATTTGGAAAAATTTTCTGATTAAAATCAGCTGTACTTTCACCCTTTGAACCAATTGGGCAAATTGAGTGCCTTGACATAATTAAATTTGTCTATTTTGCAAGACACACCCTGTCTCCAAGTGCATAGGTCAAAGGACAGATCTCGCCTGATTTCCCTTTCACCAACTTCATCCAGAAATTCCAAGGGAATTGGATGAATTTCAGCGACAAAAAGCCATCTTTTCCCATACTTATGGGGGCTATGACTCTGACTAGCTGAACTATGAGATCATTTTCCTTCTCTTTTCTATATGTAGTGATCTTCAAAATAAGGGTAAACCCTTCATATTTCACAAGTTGCTTGCAGCAGTGTGTAGCTTGCATATAATATCTGTTTATGTACTTATAACACAACAGATTTCTGTGATCACATTATTTCCTTCCTTGAATAACTGATTAAATTTATCAATGCTTTTGAAATGACTGTGTTTATAATGGACTCCCTTCCTAGTGCATATGTTTAAAGGAATATTAAATATATAAATGTATAAACACATAAATAAAGGAATATGAAATATAAGTTGGTTATTAAATGTAGTTTGGCTGAGAGCCAAGAAGAGGCATTTAATTTACTGATAATAATTTCAAGATAACCTGATAAACAAAAATAACAAAAAAGCCCCAGCTTTAGTAACCTCAATAAGTTTATAGCATGAAAGATCAAAACCATTAAGCAATATAACATTGCACTATGTATTATTAATGTATCTATAATAAATATACCCAAGCAGTGCTAACCAATGATAAAGGCTTTTTCACCACCACTCTTGCAAACTACAAAGGTGGGTTTGTTAATTAAAAGCAGCAAAGGGCTTTTTTTTAACTCTTTTTTTTTTTTAATTCTTTAATTGAGACAGTGCAGCTCTGCCCTGATCACAAAGCAAAGTGTGTAGCAGGAGGTCTCAGTGTGCTGTTCCTTCAGAGAGAATTTATTAAGATGAGGTGCGTTTTTTGTTGCTGGACCTCGTTTCACAGAAACACAGCAAGGAGCAATAAACTGCATTCTGCAAACCTGTGAGCAGATTGCAATGCACTCAACTATGGCCATTCAGTCAAATCATAACAAGATTTGTATGGTCCTTCAGAGAGTTTTACAAAGAGCAATTCCAATATGAAAAGACTTTAGTTTGTTAGTTTCTCTGATTTAAAGAAAAAAAATCCGCAAGGTTTCGATGTGTTGCAGTGATAAAACAAAAATATCACCATTGTTTTGGGTGCTTTCTGATATTCCCTCTCCGTTCTCCTATTCTGCACCAATTTTTTGGATAAAAACTGATGTTATTGCTTTTCAGCAATTGTATCCAGTTCAACATATTTCCCTCTGCCCTGGGGAAGGCACAGCTCAATTTGCCATTCATCTAGAAACAACACTGGTTGGCCTTATACAGCTCTGTATGTGAAATTTTCAATTCCTTTCATCCAGCTCAAAGCATTGCCCATTAAGACCCATAAAATTGGAGGGAAATGCACTTGGGGAAGAAAAATAAGAAGAAGAGCAAGGCCCCAGAAGACAGAATGATATATAGAACTGGTTTTAAATTAAGTGTCCTCCATTTAGAGCTAGACACTAGTCTGGCTGCCAAGGTGGAATGCAGCCTTTCCTGTGCTACCACGCTTTAGTAACACTATGATGATAATTAAAACAGAGTGAAACAGTAAGCTTTATAAATAAAAAGAAAACAACATCTAAGTTGATTATATTTCCTCCTTTTATTGTGATTTTGACACAAATGAAGACAAGATATATTTTATTCATTTTCTATTTTCTCTTCAGGTTTTGTTTTATGGCCCTCAGGGATACAGGAGTGTGCATGGTAAGAAGTCTATAAATTAAAACAAACTGTGTTTATGGTAATACCACTACATCTTTACAATGTGTTAACTTAATGTAAGCAAACTGCAGTTTTCATGGTAGTTCATTTGCATCTCCAGCCCTGCAGTTTCACAGGTATTTTGAGATATCAGTACTTTGCTTCTGGAAAATACTAGAGAGAAGGGAATATTAAACAAAAAAGGAACAAAATGCTCTAAGTTTTCTTATCCCAACCACTTCCCTTCAAGTAATTTTCATAGTCATAAAATCATGAGCATGCAAAAGAGCAGTTTGAGTTGGAAGGGACCTTAAAGATCATCTTGTTCCAACCCCCTGCCATGGCCAGGGACACCTATTTTGTACCAATGAGATCAGTTCTGGCAACAGGGGGATATGGAGAATCTGAATTTGCCTGCAACCTGCTGTTCATTGATTATCATGACAGTTGGATTATGCAGAGAAGCCCTGGGTTTGGGTGCTCATCCTTAAAGTTGTAATATTTTGAACCTCAGATTTTAAAAGCTATAATTTTACATCCAAAACAACCATGTGCTGCTCTCAGTGAGTTATTATAGACTATCTCCAAATTGAAAAATCATCTGGTAAGGAAAAAAAATCCTTTTCCTTCTTTTCTAGGGCTGCTGTTAGAGTGTGGATCCAGGATGAGGACAGAAAGATTTTCTTTTAGGGTCTTTCATTTCTTTGTTTTAATGAGTGACTAGGACAAGCATTTCACACCAGCAGGTACCAGCCTGTAGATCTAAGTTTTCATTCTGCTCCTGTCTTTGCTCTCCTCAGCACCAGAGCAATTCTTTTCCAAAAGAGATAACTGCAGGTGACAAAAGTCTCACCAGAGGTTATTCAGTGAAAGGTGCCAGATATAGCACTTCACCCCCAAAATGTATATATGGTGTCATCCAAATATCTGCATGATGCTCTAAACATGATGAAATTAGTGGTTAATTAAGCTCTCAGTGATGGAAAAGGAAGGAGGAATCATCCTGAACCTTCTGCTGCTCAAACTGGGCTCACCCATCCAGTGCAGTATCCAAAAATGTAATATATGGCATCACAGCATAACCTGAGCTGGAGGGAACCCACAAGGATCATCCAGTCCAACTCCTGCCCTGCACAGACATCCCAACCATCCCACCCTGTGCATCCCTGAGAGCATTGTCCAAACACTCCTGGAGCTCCATCAGGTTTGGTGCTGTGACCACTGCCCTGGGGAGCTGTTCAGTGCCAAACACACTCTGGGGGGAGAACATTTCCCTAAATCCAACCTCAACCTTCCCTGACACAACTTCAGACCATTCCCTCTGGTCCTGTCACTAGAAAGAAAATGAAAAAAGACCCTAACACTCTACTGCTTCTTTCATAGGTGCATTTCTCTTTCCTGAAATACTCTCCGATTTTCATAGACATGTTTTCGTGCCAGAAATATTGCTATTATGCCTCACTCCTCCTATAGAGATGATGGGAAGAAAAGCAAATGTTTCATCTCCATATTATGCAGGAATTAATTGAGTGTAAGAAAGTTCTATTGAATCTAGCTAAAAATACTCAGCTTTCAGTTGTCATCCCCAAGTCATATGCTTTTTAGGTTCTCATGCAAGTGCAGGAGATTAGTACACACCCCATTTAATCTGACCATGATTGCCTGCCATTTTAATTAACCTTTATTGGCATGCCTATATTGCCAAGAAAATATACTTTGAGAAGCCCCATTAATAACACTATTATTTGTTAGGCTGTTTTGGGTTTTGGGTTTTTTTTTTTCAGTTTCACCCATCAAGTTCTTTAGACAGATAATAAATCTGTGCAGTCTAGGTTTACTGGGAGGCTGTTTGTTTTGCTATGTTTTTTTAACAATGCATTTCAAAGTTAATTTTCTGAGAAAAGGTTACTAAAGAAAATAATTTCATCCCTACCTCAGAGAGAGGAAAACTGAGGCAGAGGTTATATGGTTTGCCCCTCGATGTACAGCAGGTCTCAATGTTGGGTTAGTCTGGGTGATAAAACAGATAACCCAGATAATTCAAATGTTTAATCCCAATAAATAATCATAGCCTTCCCACTTCCCAGCCTTCCTTGCCTGCTATATCCCTACCTGATTGTGTGTCAAGCAGCCTGGGGACAAGGAGATGCTCCAGATCCCTTGGATGCTCACTTAGGAACATGACCTGAAGTCGCTGAAGCACCACGTGCTGATGGAGAATTTATTTCCTCGAGTGACATCTCTGCAGCTGACCACCACTGGCCTGAAGATCTGAGAGTAGAGAAAAGGTTGAGACTGAATTGAACCTTGGGTGATCAGTTAATCCTTCCCTCTGTCCTAAGGCAGTCCTGTCCTGAGCCTGCCCTCATTTTCTAACCCACAAAGTGAGCTCCTGAAGGCAGTGTTTTGATATATTTTCCAAAGTCTTACAGAAATCAGATGTTTTCTTCTTTTCTGCTATTTTTCTTCTTTGGCATTAGACTCTGACTCCATATGTTGCTGCCTTCTACTATAAAGTTATTAAAGAAATCTCAGCAGAACATCCCCCACTCTTAATTGGATCCCTTCCACTTTTTAGACAGAGCACTAAAGATGATTTGTGGCGGATGAGTTGTTCCCAAAGGAGTTTGAATGAACCATCTTTACTCACCTTGCTCTGCACAGCCAGAGACATCCCAGCAAGAGCTCTGCACCCACCATGGATTGCACACTTTAAAGTATTATCCTGATTTCACTGTTTTTTGGTTTTTTAAAAATTTTTTATAGACCTAGTAAAACGCATGTGTTGAATCGAGATTTTCAATTTGCTGCCATTTCAATAATAAATACTGCCCTCCATGCAAGTGAAAATCACAGCTCTGGCCTTCTGGGCTACTCCTGACACAGCCTTGTGAATGAGAAATCACAGCACGCCATAAATCCTATCCAGTATTGAAACTCATGCAGAGATAACAAGGTGAGAATGAGCCCTGTTTGTTCTCAGTTATGCTATCACATTTATAGCTGCTTAGCCCTTGAAAAACAAGTAAAACATTTTGTATTTCAGCCATGATCTGCAAGCAGAGAAAGAAGGCATAATTTAAGAGAGAAATACCACAGTTACCTCTTTAGATTTTCAGGGGTTTTGAGTGATGATACTTATGAGCTCTTGTATTTTTATTTAGCATGAAACAACACATGAGGCAAAGCAGTAAAATTTAAAATGGCAGTGAGGGTAAAGTTTTCCCTGACTGCAAATGTAGGGAAAATTGGTGATGAAATTTGGTGAGAACTGAAAAGAAGAAGGAAGCAGTGAGAGTTAACTTGGGACATTTAGTATTCTAAATATGGACATTTAGAGTCCTTTGGACATTTAGTGTTCTAAATTTCTTTTGTCAAAATTATTTCTATTTTGTTATTGGTGCTATGAGATAAATCCAATAGATACTAAGGAAAAAGTATCATTAGTTTCAAAAGAAATTTGAACACTGAATCAGCAGAAGTCCACTGACAAACTTCCGAATAACCCTAAAAGTTTTTCCCATACAAATCCGGAGTCATGTGTCATATGATAAGAGGAAAAGCAACATTATCTACTGATAAGTTTACGAGAATTAACTAAGGAATACTCCTCCATAAAGCAGCTCGTATTTTCCTCTGCTCATTGTCATGTTTATGGCTCAAACCATCCTCACTTATCCTCTGCCTGGACACTACCTACAGCTGTTTTGTTTCACATGCTTACATTTCCTGAAATTAAATGCACAGACAAAGAAACCACCTGTGTTAAATCATTATTCTCCAGGGGGAGTCAATTCACAGGATTATCATTGTGCATCACCTGTCCCATAATTCTGAGGTTTTCCAAGTCCAGCTTGCCCCTATCAAAGAGAGATTTCAGGAAAATGCAATGTGGTTCACTCAATATGCTGTGGCTCTGGTGATAAGGAAGTTGCCATCTGATATCAATCTGTCTTCTCCTCTCAAAACTGTGACCATATGATCATAAATTACCACTGGACAAGGTGCTGGGGGATGGCTCATGGATGTGAGTGTTTCATGGGTTCTGTAGCACCAAATAAAAGCAGTGGTGTTCTCTCAGAGCAGATTTTTTGGAGTTTGTAGCAACATATTTCTCATTTTACAGACAGAGAAAATGGTTTACAGGCAGTAAATTATTTATGCAAGGTCAAATAAGGTACAAAATGTAAAGCAGGAACAGAATCCAGACTGTCTCATTGCCATATCTGGGTTTTGACCACCAGAATGTGTATTTGGTGTTTGTATGTTTGAATGGGAAGATGACCAAGGCCACAGAAGAAGTCAGAAGCTCACAGATTGGTTCAGACATCCAATTGTCTTTGAAAATATGATTCTGCAGCTTTGCAGAGGTAGAAGAAGACTCCCAGATCCATACAAGACACTGATCTGGAGTTCCTTAGCAGGGCACTGCACAGAGCTGAGATAATTTACCATATGCAGCGCTGGGCAAGCACCTTGCTGTTGAACTCCTGTTTACATTCTCAATTCCAGCAGAGAAAACATTTTTCATTGGGCAAGGTCAGAAGGACCATTTTGGAATAGCAAGGACTGTTGAAGAGTTTCCTGGATGGACCATCACTCAATTAAGCGATAGATGTTCACTTGCTTGATTCCCTCTCCTTTCTCCTGCCATTAATTGCTTCATTTTTTGCCAAATACAGATTAAATTTTATGTGTCTCAGGAGTGATAGATGGTGACTTCAGGACACAAACAGCTTCAGAAAAGCTTTCTCACAATGCACAGTGTCCCACCCCAGGGGTAATTATTGGCCCCACACCAGCAGGCTCACATGCAGCAGCATGAAGGACTTCTCTTCATCTATTCCAGAGGTGACTTTAGCAAAGATTTACTGAAGGACTGCTTTATTTCTCTGCATGCATATGTGTAATTTATTGTTTAAATAGATAAATAGAGAACAGGTATGAACAAAACATTTTTTAGTAATTATAAGTGGAAGAAAAGGGTAACTCAGTCTGTAGGGAATAATTTCCCTTGTATTAAACAAACACACAAAATACCCTTGTTTAATCAACCTGCAGTAATATTATACAAACTGGGAATCAGAACAATCGGAAATTCAGGTCAATTTTCTTTCTTGTTCCTCCTGGTACCTCACATTTTTTACCTGCTGTAGCAGTTCTCTGTAAAAGTAAGGAAAGAAACTTAGGAGACATTTTTTGAGAGCAATCAGGTCCAGAAATGTTATAGACAATGGGATAACTACTGATAGAAAGGGAAATCCTTACCAAAGGTCTTTTCTCAGAGAAAAGCAGATGTCTATACACACACAGACAAATATACATATACATACACACACACACACACACACACACACACACACACACACACTTTTTTGTGTATACAGCCAGGAGTAATTCAAGCAGAGATTGGATGAGTTCTCAGCAGCTAAGCATGACCAGCTCCCATAAATAATTTGACTGGGCTCAAAACGAAAGTTGTGTAGCCTTGGGCAAGGCATGATCAGAGACTTCACGGAACTGACCAATGGAAACCTGTTGTTATGTGGATTTTCGCAGCAGATGCTTGGCAGAAACATTAAGAAGGTGATGCCTGATGGGTTTTTTGTCCTTTTTTCATTATACTTTTATATTCTTTTATATCCTTTTATACCCTTCCCCATTCCTGTACTTTTACTCTCTGTATCTTAACCCTACATGTTTACAACCCTTGTACCTTTGCCTCGCTCAGAATTCTTTGGGGAAGATGAAACAATCCCCACAATCTCAAGAGCATGAGGCACCAGCCTTGAAAAGAGCCCCAGCACTGTGACATGTTTTTGTAAACTAAGTTGTAACCGTTTTGGGGGGAGGTAATTTTAACAAGGGGGCAATTACTTCATTTGTTAGACTTCTCATTGGAGAATTTTAGATAGGTATGCTAATCTATGGAGTCCATAAAATTGTATACGGGGAGACCGCTTGCTCTCTTAGTCGTCGGTGTGCATCTGGGATCCTATTTCTATTAAAATGTAATACCCTTTTCCTATACTGCGTGTCTGCGGCTCAATTTTCCTTACGAGCATTTTTAGACATCAAAGGGAAGAAAATATTCCATACCTGAAAGACAGGACTGATACATTGATCCTGAGGTTTAATTCCCATCAGTGTTCCTCTGTGGTGATGAATGATGCTTTTACCTGGCAGCAGGACATCCCTCCTTCCTGGGAGCCCCACAGGGGTGTGTTGAGAACCTTCTAAAAGTCTGCATGAGGTCTTGTGATGATTCCACAGTGAAACATTCAGCTCAGTTTAGGATTGTTCAAAGAGCTGATTTTAGTAAAAATACCAACAGAGAAGGGCAGGAGTGGCACAGAAAGAAATTACTATTTTTCGTATTTTCCATGCATACTTATGAATTATTTTAATTAAATCCAGATAAACTCCCCAACACAAGTGTTGTGCTTCAAAACCTTTTATTTCAGAAGTGGTGACATGAATCCCTTTGATTTCTTCATCTCCTCCCCTTCCCCTGCTACCAAGCTGAAACAATTAGATTAATTCACTGTGAATTTGTGATTAGTTTCACTAATTCTGAAACCCCATTACTTTTTTGACAAAAAAGGCTTTTCAGCTATTCATCACATTCTAGTGCAGAGCTGTGGGAAGGTAAAGTCTGGGAATCAGAATTTTCCATGCCACACTGTTGCACAATTTCTTATGAAATGCTGGATCAGCAAGACAAGAACCAACATAACAGACCAGCATATTGGTCTGGGTGTGTCTCAATTGTCAAAGCATTTCCTGCTCATTGAAACACTGCAAATATTGAAATATTCTCCTGCAGCCACCACCTGGCCATGGCTGATCTGGAATACCTGAGGCATTGCAATAAATTTATCTCAGATAAATTCAGGGTTCAGGGTAACAAATTCCCATAGGTTTCATCTTGTCTGCATGTCATAACAACAGGAAATGTTTGTTTATGAGGAATTTCTTGGTATTCTTGACATGCCACAGAAGTCTGCAGCATTTTATTTGGTCTCAAGTTGAAGTCTATTTCTCAAAAATCTTCAGTTGCACCAAAGTCCCCTTGGTTACCAAATCAAGACACACAGTCTGCAATAAAATCATTCCTCCCTTAGCCTGTCACATACAGGGGCTGATAAAATGTTTTCTGTGATCTCCACTCTTCCAACTCAAAAAATGTATGTTTCAAAGATAAAGGCTTCCAGAATACAAACAAGGGAGGCACGTGATGCTATCATTTATAATTTCTATTCTCTCACCAAAAAAAAAAAAAATTGACACCCCCAGCCATATTATCAATTAAAATAGTAGAACTACAGATTCTTATCAACAAACATTAAGACCTTTATCAGATGTCATAGACTTCTACAGATTGTCAAAAAACTGTTTCTGATCATGGCACGCAGGACAAGTCATTCAGTTTGGGTAAGAGTATGGAATTCTGGTTACTACTTACAAAGACTGCTCTTACTAGAAAGCAGATATCAAAACCATGGATTCTTTTATGGGAAACTCTTTCCCAGAAGGAAATTATTTCCCAACCAGCCCTAAGAAGGTTTTGAGATTTCTTTCCCGTGTATAAAATTGACGCTAAGACAGCAAGGATTTCTTCCCTTCTCCCTGCAGAAGATGAAGGTAAAGCAATAAAAATAACAGTAAGTTCATATGAAATCAGGTTTTCTGCAGCGCCAGGCACTTCTCTCAAGCCCCAAAAAGGAATGCAAATTCAGAAAAGATTATAGCAATGCAAAAATTTCCATTTTTTCCACCCAAAGATCCTAAAGGATTTATCTAGGGCCAGAAACAATAGAAAGAATTGCACACGTGGAGTTCTTCAGCCCCTCTAATGCTGACCCTTTGTTGTGTTTGGAGCTGAAGAGGTTGACTCCATTTCACCTGGCTGTGAAATAATTTAGGACTTAATCCTAGCTGCTTTCTAGTAGTGCTGATTCCAAACCTGGCAGAGTACCAAGGTCTAAGGAAAGAATAAGGGAAAAAAGGATAACCTGGAGGGACTCTGGATATAAAATCTACACAATATGTTGTTGTTATTGCTGTTAATATTTGTGGCCATCACAGAGCCCTGAAATCCTAGGGCTAGACCTTGATCCCAGCACACTGAATACTAGTTTCTACAATAAAAAAGGTAAAAGATTCCTAACTTCTCTTCTGGGAAAATAGATGCTGGTTTATTCCTCAGGGAGCATTTTCTCACTGTTAGTAAAGTCGACTGATAGATAAACCTCCAGCATCTTAATTTGGGATGGAAAGGCTGGTGAACTTTGTCTCCATTGTCAGAAACTCCATTTTCATGTCAATGCAATGACACCCCAAATCCCAGTTGGTTTCTCTGTGTTCCTGCTATCTGGGAGAGTTTATCTTTACAGCTCAGGAAACTGAAATATAGAAAGGAATTACTCGTGCAAGGTTACAGGGCACGTTGTGGCAGAAACAGGAATAGAAACTGTAGGTGGCAAAGCACATCACCTTTTCTAAGGAACAGAGCAAAGTATCTTTTCATTCTCCAGCTTCCCCTAATGTAGCTGTTACAGAGCAAATTCAAGGTAAAATGTGATTTTAATTCAAGCTCTTTGTTTTCTTTTTCTGAATTCAGAAGAAAAGACAACTTTGTTAGATGTCGTTTTTTGTTACAGAAAATAGTTTGGATTTCTTTTATTCAAAAGGTAAAGAGGAATCAAAACAGTTCTATCTAATTACTGCTGTAATTTTGCTTCCTTAGTGCAGAAAAGCAGTTTAACATGTTGATGGGGAAGGAATTTTTAAACCTGTTTGTTGTACTTGGAATAAAAAAAATATATCACTTAGAAATTAAACTGAAAGAGAAGTTCTGAATTCATAAAATTCTGCAAAAGTCTGATGTGTAATAGGAAATAATTGTTTCTAGATTTCAATAATGGCATTCCTGCTTTTCCATGCTAATGACTACTGAAGGAAGAGTATGCCATCAAAGTGTAATCAAAGCTGGCTTGTTTTGTGAATGATTGACAGGGAAAGAAGCAGAACTTGGGTTTTTTCAACCATTTCACACTAATACTTCAGTGAGACACTGAAGTGCACTGCATTAACAAAGCTAATACTCCCCCAGAAGTTATATTTGCATTTGCAAATATACAATCCCTATCCCATTTCATTACATTAATATGAGCCCAGCACCTCGGCACAAAAGTAAAAACTTTTTACTTTTGCGCAATCTGAAGTGGAGGTTGCCAAATTAACGCAGCAGGACAGGAAATACAAACTACATAATGTATTCATGCCAGCTGAGTGATGTTTAACACTCCATTGGTAGGGGATGATCGACAGAGCAGGGATGTAGGAAGCACAGGAGCTAATCAGAACCCTCATTAGCTGCACACTGAAGAACACTGGGGAGGGAAATCAATACCACCTCAGCAGCAGGATGAGGGCAGTGAACCCTCATCTGCAAATCCTCAGTGGTGGCAATTGAGGTTTCTCGTGCAGCTGGAGCCTATTGAAGTAGAAGGGACTAAAATCACAGTAAAGATTTATAGGGCGAGATCCACAACGAGGTTTTCGTTCTGGTTTTGCCCAGAAGGAAGGTAATTGAGCCTCGAGTAATGATTAAAGCAAACTGAGCAGGTTATATCACGAGGAGAGTTCATTTTCCCTTATTAAATGGAAAGAATGAGATGTAAAAAGGACCAGAAGATTCAAGGAACAAAGCTGGTCAATCAGTTGATGCAGTCTTGCCTGGGCAGGTCTCAATGAGAGGCATTAACAGGAAAAGATGAAGATATATTCAAGATCCTACTATAGACTGGAAAAGGAAACTCGTGATAGGAATTAAAGCCATCCCTGATACCCTGATTGTGCTGCTTTGGGGCACAGAGAGTTCGTCACTGGAACTTGTATTAAATTCTGAGCCTGTCTATGGAAAGCTACAGAACAGTCAAAATTTGCTTTGACCCATCACTGACCCACAGTGAGTAAGAATTAGAATTACAGAATTAGAGGTAAAATGACTTCACATCTGTTTGAAATGCCTTGTATTTCAGAGACCAATGCTTGCCCTGTATCATATTTTTATTTGGGATTAGAGGATTTATTTGTTGTATTATTCACTCTTTCACTTGGTCACACTGTGTTTTTTTAATAGCAGACAACTGAGCAGCTTGTCCTTACTGGAAAACCAGACCATGATACTACAAAGCATAATCCTTCCCTCAGGATGCATAATTAAAAGATGACCCATCAATAGTAACCTCCATTTTATTTTAAATAAATTTTTTATTAAACCTTTTATTAAACCCTCTATTAAACCTTCAAACCTTTTGGTTTGAATCTGGTTTGATTATAATCATGTTTTCTAATGTCAATGAAGTGAAAATTCCTAATTTATTTTATTTGTCATAGATAATTTATAAGGGGAAAGGCAGAATATGTCATTAGAAGTTCTAATATACTGACTCTTCAAAATCAATCAGTTTTTGGTTCTATATTTTTTATTTCACTTAGAATAGTCACAAGGTCACATTTCCAATATTTAGGGTAGATGCTTCCTTTCTCCAGCCTCACACTAAGAAGTTCTCATTTTTGGGCCATTCTAAACTCAAGTGTAAAAGAAGAAATGAGGTATTACAAGCAGTAATATAAATTTTTTTGCATCTGTTTGCAATGGAGCCCAACAGTGGATGCTTAGGGAGTGAGAATAAAATTTGGGTGCCTGTAGTACAGATATTCAGTATTATAACACCCCAACTCTAATCCACATGGAGGAATCAGTTTTCTTTCACAAGGAAAGGAGATGGAGCATCAAAAAACCTTTCTAGGACAGCAAACAGGCAAAAAGACCTGAAGAGCAGCACATCCTGGCACAATGCAATATTTCATGGAATTATGGAATGCTTTGGGTTGGAAGGGACCTTAAAGACCATCCAGTCCCATCCCCTGCCCTGTGCAGGGACACCTTCCACTATCCCAGGTTGCTCCAAGCCCTGTCCAGCCTGGCCTTGGACACTTCCAGGGATCCAGGGGCAGCCACAGCTTCTCTGGACATCCTGTGCCAGAGCCTCCCCACCCTCACAGGGAAGATTTTTTCCTAATATCCAATCTAAACCTATTCTCCTCCAGTCTGAAGCCAGTCCTCCTACTCCTGTCACTACAAACTCTATTTGAGGCAAAACCTGATCTGCCATTTCCATTCACTAAAGATTCAAAATCCTGAAAAAAAATTAATCTTTTCTGGATGATGCTCACAGTGCTTATGTCAAAATCCAAGCTGGGACGTGGTTGTCTCTCTCCTTTCCAAGGAATGACAGAATGGATGAGTTGGGAAGAGCTCTCTGAAAGTTCCAGTGCCAGATGTCATCTCCAATGTCCACAAATTGCTCCCTGGCCATGACAACACCATGAGAGAGCTACATCCCATTTCTGGCACTATTGGAGACACAGAACTGCAATTGCTGCCTGCTGGGAGAGGACTTCAATCACCAGATCAGAGCTGATTGACACTGGAGGTGAAATAATATATTTTTAATAGGACAGATGCAATCCCTAGGCCAAAAAGAAGAAAGGAATGAAGGAAAAAAAGGAAAATTTAACTTTCTGCAAACGTGATCGAGATTCTTAAACTCCACAGTGGCAGAACTGCCTTTGGACAAGGGGATTTACATGTTGCAGTTCACAGTCCACGAGTCCATAAGCTGTCAGTTCAATTTATAAATTAATTACCCATTCTATCAACGCACAAAATGTTGTGGACTCCTGTATATTCATCCTGCATTAACCATTGAGCTGTGCAGACACATTACAGTGTGTTTTTTTCTCCTTCCCTTGACAAGTATAGACAAACCCTACAGAAAGCAGGAAATGCTCAAGTATAAAATTTTCAGCTAATCTCCCATTTATTTTCAGTGGGAATAAAACACCTAACTTGTGATATCTGAAGACACAGTGAAATTATGCTAAAATATATATATTTTTATACCTTAAGATACCTGGCTTCCTTTGAGGATATACACTTCCTGCTTTCTGCAAGATCAAGGTCTGTATGAATATCCAAAGATCAGGTGAAAAATCACACGCCTTGCTAAAAATAAATATTTTACTGCATTATATTATACTATACTAATTCATCCTGAACTGCCAAAATTAACAGTTTCAGACTGCAGAAACAATGTCTTTGTTCTCTAACTTTTAAAACTGAAGAACAGCTTGATGTATAACTGGAAGCTGGAAGAAAAAGATTGAAGGCAAATTTTCTATTAGTTTTGTGTGAGATGGAAATGTTCTGGCAAAAAAATAAAAAAGTTGCCTGATATTGTAACACAATAAGAAATTTCTCATTTTCAATGCTTTTGGCAACAATTCTAATCTCTGATGAGAAAATGTTTGTTAGAAATCTTAGCATCCCATCGGAATATTTGTCATTGTGAAGTTAAGAGTGTGGCTACCTGTGGCTGAATGATTTTTGTGGTGTAGAGAACTGTGAAAAAGGAGAGAAACCTGTGTTACTCAGACATAGATGATCTCAGGGTGCTTTGCAAGAGGGGCAATAGAGTTTTTACTTGTGTTTTGAGGGGAATCAATCAAGAAAATTTGCTTAATAGCTTCATGAAATGCACAATTTGGTGTTCATCTTCTTGATGGGAGAGGATGGATGGCTGTTCAAATAACGCTGCTACATTTGCAAGAAGTGATTTGTCTTGTTCGACTGCAAAGATGATTTTGTTGGAACACGTTTTTGTGTTTTTCTTTGGGCACTCATATCCTCTCGAGACCAATAAAACGTAAATTGAAAAAAAACCTGTTAAAAGAAAAATCTGATAAAGTTGGGCATAAATTTCCGGTCAATGTTCTAGTAAGAATTTTGAAGGTTAGATTAATTTAAATCATGTTAATTACTGATAAGATACTTAATTGAAATCAACTTTTCTTTGTCTTTGTGAATTTAAATTCTGAGTTTTTAACCCAACAGAGCCATTTCTCTATCTTCACATATTTTTGTCTCAGTTTTTATCTGAGTAAAAAGTATTAGACTTCCATTACAATAATTTTTTAAAAATGTTATAAGAAAATGTTTATTTAAACTTAATATTCTACTTAAATAGGTTAATCTAAGTTTATTTTTAAAAGCCCAAAACCGAAAGAAACCATGTAACCATGATCAGTCATGGTTAAATGATTAAATTATCATTAGAAAAATGTTACCAACACAGTCCCAGCTTCAATTCAGTAAAAAGTGACTTTTAAACTTTCAGCCGTGAAAAAAAAGTTTCAAATTAAACTTTTATTCTTCAGAAAAGAGGAAAAACCTGAAAGATCAAGACTCTATTTTCTTAATTTAGACACATCAAAATGTATAAAGATTAAATGATGTGACAGAAACTGTGTAAGGAAAGTGATCGTGAATTTAGGTTAAAAAAATTGTCTTGATTTTTTCACTTTAATAGACGTAATTTAATATGTCAAATCCATGAAAGTATGCATGCATAACGGAATTTCATTAAATCATGTACATGCTCCAGTTTGGTCCAGATATTGGTGAAATGTATCCTCAAATTTTAAATCAGATTATATTTAGTCAAGGATTTCTGTAAATCCTTTTATTAATCTCACAGCCTCCTGGGATAGGCAAATTTCACAATTTCACAATGGGCACAAAACAGGAATGTCAGTTTTTCTCTATTGACTTGTTTGCGTCTTCATGTTTTCATTCATTTCAGGAGAATTCCTCCTGATTTTGGCCACCTCCATGAGGAAGATCTAAACCAAGGTCTGTAACACTGAGACCTTTCACTGTGCAGAGATTTCCCATGAGATGTTACAGGCTCAGCTGAGCCCTGTGGGTCACAGCTTCGTTCTCTGATGTGTTTTCAGACCCAGGAAGCTTTTTTGGGTGTAATGCTGATTTTAGGAAACCTTATCCACCTCCAGCTCCTGCTCCAGACCTCCTGCTGCCCAGCATGGGTTGGATGGATGCACATGGAGAAGGCTCTAGGATGGGGTCAGGGAACTGGGCTTCGTGTGGGACAGGAGATCCATCCTTTTCCTGACCATAAACATCTCCACTCATGACCCACCTCGAGCCATTTTTGGTGAAAACAATTAAAATTTACCTCCAGCATCAAACCAATTACACAGCAACAAAGATTTATGGAGACAAAGGTAAGAGGTTTGTGGGGAGGGGGCAGAAAAAAAGTGAAAGAACTAAGAATGATGAATCTAATCATCCTCAGATCAAATCCCAAACCTCTCTCTTTCCCTCTTTGTGTCTGTCTGACATACTGATGACATTTCCTTTATTCCTGTGGCCAGCAACATGTTCCCCTGTCCATTCCATGAGAGACAGGTGGCTGTCTCAGGAAACAGCCTTTCCTTGGCAAAGCGTTCTGGTTTTTATGTCCAATCCTTTTCTTAAATCTCCCTGGGGTTCCATTTAGATTAAAATCGTCCTTTCTCCCACCAAACACTATTGATCCTTAATTTATTTAGGAGGCAGTTTCAGCACTCCTTCTTCCAGATATTGACTGCCCTTACTGCCTTGGAAATGATAATGGACCCTCAGAAAAATAGGTGCTATCTCTTGCACTTGAGTAGGCATTAGAAAAATATTAACAGCTCTCCCCCACTTGGGCAGACAAGGAGTAAATCTCCTTTGGGGTTTTTTTTCTGTACACTAAAACTTGTATCTCATATTAATGTGCAAAGTCCTAATGATACATCAACAGAATTGATGCTTGTAGCTCGTTAGTGGGTGTTGGTTGAGACAGAAGGGAAAGCAAAAAAAGATAAAATAGGTCTTAGAATAAATTGACTTAACAGTCTTCTTGAAGGAAATGAAAGAAGCGAGGTCTCAGTTCTTTACATCAGGACTTGTACAGTTTTTGTAACAACAAAGCTGTTACAATTGCCATGTTAGCATTTATCTGTCTGAGGGATTTGCTCAGACTCTGCCTCTCAACACATTAAATCCATGATCCTAAAAAGGAGCTCATGAGAGAACAGTAACACCTGCAGGTTTGAATGTTCTGTCAGAGATCTTAATCACTTCCTTGCATGGTTATCTCTCTTGTGTATCATCTGGTAGAATGTCACCCATTTAATAGCACTTCTAAACCCAGAAATACTCCTTAAAACAGCCTCAAAGAAGGATCAGAAAACTTAGGTTGCATTACAATTGAGAGCAAGTGACTGTGGAGCTGTATTACCCTGGAAACATTCAAAGGAGAGGAAATGTGTATTCTTCAACTGTTGGAGAGAAGAAAAACTGCATTTGAAGAAAATAACCGCTCTGCAGAATGGTCTGTCTACATTTTATATGCACCTTTTCCCAGGTCATTAATGAGTAATCACATTAATGAGTGCCAATGAACTAAACCTCACAAAATCTCAGTGATTTTTGATAGGGAAGTGTCCATGTCCACGGATTTATGGATGAAGAAATGATTGAGGCAAAGAGAAGCCAGAAGTGTCCCCATCCCAGAGCACAGAGCAAGGACTTGGGTGTTTGGACACAATTTATTGGCCATCTTTTCTGGATTGTCTGTATTTGCACACAGAGCTGGGAAATCAGACACCCTGACCTTTAAAAAATACATAATGAAAATTTCCTCTGTGTTTTCACTTTGCCTTAAATGAAAGGAAACTTCTCTCCCTGACAAATCCTGCTGGGTAATTACATTTGCTACAAAAGGTGTTTGTTCTCACCTCTTGTTCCATGTGTTTATTAAAACAAATCAGGCCTAATGCAGTCACCCCTCAGAGTGAATTCATCTCCTGGCAAAAGATTTCATTTCAAGTTTAGATAATCACTAAACAAGGATGTGGACTTCAGTGCATGAAGCCACATGGATGGAATCTGACAACAAAAATCATTATTAAGGTAATAGGCATCATGCCCCATTAATTTTAATACAGTTATTAGTGGCAACTATTGCAGCCTTTGCGTAATTATTTTGGAAAGTAATAAATGCGCTAATGTTTGGCTTGCAAAAGTAAAGCATTTCTTTCTAATTGGTACTGTTTCTTGATCAAGTATTTGACAGAAACTGTTTTTAACCCACACATCCTCTGATTGCCCCGGATTGCTCCCTTGAAGGAAGAAAATTAATTATTTCTTATATGTATGGTGCCTTTTTCTTTACATACATCTGAAAAAATGTCTTATCCTCTAGCTTAACGAAAACTGGACATAAGCAAGGAAATGTGGTTCTTTTCTTCCTCCACATCTTTGAATATTCATCACAGATACAGCACAATATGTAGAAAATCTCTTGCTACACATTTCAGATCACCCTGTTTGATTCAGTTTCCCAATTAAATACTTACAAGTACTAACTCACCTGTCTCAATGACCAAGAAAGTGAGGGCTTATATTCATATTCTGAATTTGCTGAGGCAAATATGAAATCAGGAGACAGAAATTCCATTCATTTGGGCAAGAAAGGTACAAGAAGAAACAAAACCTACCTGTCCTGCAGCTTCTGGTCCATCTAGCCCATCCTGGACTTGATCTTAAAGACCTTTTCCAGCCTCAGTGATTCTATCTTCCCAATCAACAACCAATATTACATAAAAAGGAAAACAACAACAAAAATAACCAAATACCAGTAGTCTGATATTTTGCCAGCATACAAAAAAAAGTACCTGATGCAAGGAGCTTTTGGTCATGTTCTGCACCACTTTGAGGCAGAGAAGGAAGAGGATTCAAACTCATGCAAAATAGGTGAGGCAGGGTTTTTCAGTAGTCTTGCAAGTGATACTGAGTCTTTCCCCGCTGGGATTTAACAGCTGTAGGATGCTCCTTATTCAAGGGAATAAAGGAGCTGAACTCATGCTGAGCTGGAGAAGTGGCAAAGCATTCCTCACTCCAAACCCTGTCACTCAGTGAGCTGGGAGATGTGCTGCCAGCAAAGCTGGGACCTGCTGTCTCCTGGGATCATAAAATATCCTTGGCCTTCCTGTAAATCAAAAGTGCTGTGGGATCCAGGAGGACAGAAGAAGAGTACTGAGCAAAATCCAGATGCTCCAGATGCGATTTATTGGTTTAGAAAGGAAAAAGTCATCGCCTTGAAAGAAAGGAGTGAGTACAAATATTAGGAATAACCTGTGAGCTTCTACCATGCTCAGCCCCAGCCAGGAGCAGTCACCTGTGAATATCCCATCAGGAACAGGACAGAGCAGCAGCCAGGGGCCTGCAGAATAATGTAGATGTCCCACTATGGAATGATTAGTCACAGTTTGTGCCCGAGGACATGTAAGTGTAAGAGAAGAGGAGCAACAAGAGAGAGAAGCACCAAGCTGATCAAACTCCAGGGGTGATTACACATGGGAGAAGGAAAAGGGCAGATGTTGAAGGGGCTAGGGAAAATGATAGTACTGCTAAGAGACAAAGCAGCCTTCCCACAGTCTCTGTTCCCACATTCCTCACTTCTAACATCTGAAAACATTTCAACAATAATATAGTGAAGACCCAGCATATGTGGGAAAATTTAGGAGTTTAATGACAGAAACTATTTTTGGGTAATTTTTTTTAGAAATTATCTGTTCTGTAGAAATTCAGCTTTAAGACCAGGCAGAAAACTCAAAATAGAACTTTTCAGCTGTAGCTTGAGTTTATAGCTACAGGCTGCTATTTTGCCCCTGAACATATAATTTAATCCCAGATTTTAAAGCTTAAACCTAAATGGGGTTTCCCACTGGAATTAGATGCTTCTGTAACTTTGAAGGTCTTTGTTTTTTAACCTGGAAATTGGAAGATAAACATGATGTTCTATGCCACATGAATTCTGAGGATGGCTACACTAAAGATTACAAATAAAATCTTGTAGTACAACAGTGGATTCCAAGTAGGAATTGTGACAAAATGTGTTTTCCAAACTCTCTGTTGTGTTTCCAGCAGAAAGCAGACATTATTCTTCAGACTCCAGGTAAGAGACTGAGTTACAAAAATGAAGAGGCAATCTGCAGCCCCACGCTGAGCAGAGAGCCCTATCTGAACTGCAGCGTGCAGGAGGGACTTAAGAAGAACATACAGTCCAGTCGATGATAAAATGTTTGTTGCTACCTCCCTGGAAGTTGTAGAAAATCAATATCCCCATCAGTAGCAGCTCCACTGGCTTTAACATTTCTTACATTCGGTCTGCAGCCTGAACAGCGAGGGAAATGCCTGTGTGTGTGTCAGTGCCTTGTGTGTGTGCTTGTGAGGGAGAGGGATGTGCAGTGAGCTGGAAACCAATTAAATTGTAGTGTTAGATAGATGTTGAAAAGGGCTCTGTAAAAGCAGGATAGTGCCAGAAGCTGGAGTTTATAAAGCACTTGGTATCCAGTGAATAATAATAACATTAAACGTGTTGTGAACTAATTTATTTGTAGGGAGAATTGGAGTAAGAAGAGCAGAGCTTAAACAAAATGTCAAGTTCAGGCAACAAACCTGGAGGAAGAGATGAAAGAATGCCAGATCTGAAGCTTGAAAATACGTCCAATAGTACAAAAGAGCAGTTAATATTGAAAGGCTTAAGGACTACCAATTCTGACTGGCAAACCTCACAGAAAATAACCTTAAAATGTTAAGTGGTTGTGATAAGAACTCTTATTCATGGGAAGGGAAGGAGGCGGGGGGAAAGTATGAGTCATAAAACCATTTTGCCAATCCTCTTGCATTTATCATCAGTATCCTCAAAGGCCTCTCTGATCCTCAAAATCCAGCATGGCCTTGGGGCAGCTGATGAAGATGTGGTGTGGTTGGCCTGGACTCCCAAGTGACCCCACCGAGCCCTTTGTCCTGCAGCACCTTCACTTCCCCCTCTTTCAGGGAGAGAACTGCAGCTCCTGCTGCCTCCCAGCTGGTGATGTGGGAGGCACAGAAGCTTCAGGAGAGAGCTCAGATGGAGTTCATCTGCCTGAGGTGACAACGTGAATGGGACTAGACTGCCAGTGGAGATGTCAACAGAGACATCAACGCAGAGTCAACTCCAGAGGCTGAATGAGGCTATTGGAAAACCAATTCCTCTTGTTTTTCATGTTTTCTCTCTCTCCTTTGTGCACCTTCTGCTCTCCTAGCTTGCTCTAATCCCCACCTCTCCTTCCCCAGCTGTAGCCCAGTCCAGCTTTGACACCAGGAGAGCTGCGGCACAAGTCTCAAGGAACAGCTTTGCCTCTCAGACTTCTAAACCCATCAGCTGGGTCAGGCATGTCCAACACTTAATTTTCTAAAGAATAAATAAAATAAGACTCTAGATACTGCCCCAGAATTACAGGATAAGGAGAAGGGAGGAAGAAAGTTTTCCTCAGCATGTTCAACCTTCACCCTGTTGAAAATAGGATGCTCAGGGGAAATATGTAAAAACAGCTTCCAGCCCTGATCTGCCTCTGGCAAGAAGATGAATAAAAAACTGAACCAGCACAGTCTCTCTAAGCAAAATTTGGGTATCTAAAATAAACGGGCAAAAAGGTAAACACTCCCTTAAATGTATGTACAGCCACATTTCCATGTTTGGGCAGACCATACAGAGCTGTGCACACAAGGGAATCTCTGGGAATTACTGGAGTGAAGATTTTTTAGAACAATTATTTGGAAGCAAAGCCACATTTATGCACATACTAAAATCAAGGCAAGAAAGAGTTCTTTGCATAGGGAGTAAATGGAGCTGTAAGCAAACCAGTTGGAAACTGTTGTTTTTTATATTGCCAGACTAATTAGCACTGCCTGCAATGTTTGAATAAAGAAATGGTTAGGAAAAGATAAGTTAGCACCTTTAATTAGCATTCTGCATTGAGTAGCAAAGACAAGTGCAGTAGGCTGACAGTGGTCATTTTAAAATATAGGAAGAGGATAAAAACTGCTTACTCTGAATGTCCAGTTTTACCTGTTGCAATCTCATTATTTCTTACAGGATTGAACTGTAAAAGGAATAAACACTGAATTAAGCTCAAAGATATTGGCAAAATCGGGTGAAATTGTACACAATATTGAAGTATTACCTTCTCCTTTGTTTGTTTGGGGTTTTTTTTGTAAATATCAACAAATGTCCAAGGCTTTCTTTCTTTCTTTCTTTCTTTCTTTCTTTCTTTCTTTCTTTCTTTCTTTCTTTCNTAAACACTGAATTAAGCTCAAAGATATTGGCAAAATCGGGTGAAATTGTACACAATATTGAAGTATTACCTTCTCCTTTGTTTGTTTGGTTTTTTTGTAAATATCAACAAATGTTTAAGGCTTGCTTGCTGGCTTGCTTTCTCTCTCTCTCTTTCTCTCTTTCTTTCTCCCTCTCTTTGTCTCTTTTTTCCAGTTGTGTTATGGCTTCAGTGTTGACAGACCTGGTTTGAAATAAAAGCTCCACTGATTTTTATTGCTTCTGTTCTAGTATTGATACCTCTTACCTGCTGTGTAAGGTAAATCACCACCACTGAAACCAGCCAGACAAAAACCCAAATCCCTCAAGCAGAAAGAAATTAAGAAGAGAAATGGCCTGTAGTGTTCCAGCATTAGTGAAATGAGGATCAGGTGTCCAAGTTTAAATTTGGAACACTTGCAATCGATGAAGGCGCTTCAGATTTGTGCCCGCATGAGAGCAGCATTGCTTTATTAGATGAGCACAGCCTTAAAGAATTGCCATATTCACAGGTCTTGACGTGGTTCCACTGGAGGAGCTGCCACATAATGCTGAACAGAAGCAATTAAAAGTGGCAGTGGCAGGTTATAACTGCGAAACACCTCTGGAAGTTCTTGTCTTCTCAGGATACCTTAGTAATAATGTTCCTATTGGGATATCCATTTAGATATCCTTTATGGATTAAAGGCATAAACGATCCCATTTCACTCCCACAGGTTTGCAAGCTGAATACCTGTCAGCCTGAATGTGCAAATACAGGAAGAGAGAAAAAAAATTCCTCCTAAGTATAACAGAGATCCAGTTGGTAGCTCAGCATTCAGCAATAACTACCCCATTCTGCACCTCTCAGCAAGAAAGCTGCGACTCAATAGGATTTCACCAAATTTATTATAATGGTCGAATTATTGGAATAAGTCTACCAGAACACCTGAAGGGACTGATAGAGTATAAATACCATTTCCATTAGGAAGGAGGTATGACTCAAGCTCACCTGCCAGCCAAAAATCTCTCACATCTGGCTGGGATTTAGCTATGCTTGGTGCCCCTTCTTTGATTTTCCTGACAGTTGGGATAATTTCTCTTTGCACGACACACAGGCTTTTTTCTTTCCTTTTTTCCTTTTCCTTTGAAATGAGAATGTAGGTTATTTTTTATGCATGGTAAGGGATAATGCAGTCATCTGTCTGTGGAAAGAAAAGCATAATTCATGCAATTTGACTGATCATTACTTCAACATGGTTGGTATAGACTTGGGTAAGAGGCTGCCAAATTGCTGTTCCTTCCTCAGCCTCATTTTGCATAAAGAGTGACACAGGAAAATAATTCAATGGGGCTTCTCTCTAGCTGTAAAATGTTCTCAAGCCAGCCTTCCCTTCCTCTCTCTTACACACAAATAACAAATTTAATGAAACACCACAAAGAACTACAGAGAAGAATGGGGGAGAACTAATCTTGAAAACAAGTTCTTTTTGAGAATTTTCCAATGCTAAGACAATGTAAAGAGCCAGTGCACAAAAGCTGCTTGAAATGTTGTCTGGATAGTTAACCCCAAGGTCTCAAGAACTCATTGATAGTTGAAAATTTCTCCTGAGTACAAAACCAAAACAAAATCAAAACAAAACAGAAAAGGAGATCTGTTGCAGTCTGTTGTTGAAAAATCAATTATTGCAGTCTGTTGTTGAAATGAAAAATGAGAAGATTGTTTGGGGCAACTCTTAAGCCTTCTCTACATCCCTGCACTCCAGGAGACTTCCTTATCCTGCAGAAAAAACTGAGTTCTGTGTTTCCAAATGTATCCCTGCATCCAAAATATATCAGAATATATTCTGGTCACCTGTGACCATTTTTTCCAGGCATCTCACATCATGCCAGCATTGTTTATACCCCAGCAGTCTGTCTGCCATACTCATGATTTGACAAGATCTAAGTTGTTGGATATAGGACTGGAATCCATGAGGAATAATTTCTTTAATGACATCTCCTGATGAAGAACTTAATTTGAGATCTGTCTGTTACAAAGTTATTAATCCACCTAATGGTCTTTGTTCATTCTATGTATGGAAAGTTTCTTTTATTCAGATGACAGCCAGTCATACATCAAATGCTCTGAGAAAGCCAAAGTTTCTCTATCACAAACAGACCTTTTGGGCTAGACCTGAAATTATGTCAAATAAAACATGCTCTTTTTTTACAAAAACTTCTTTGAAGCTATGCTGGCATTAATCTTATGGGGTATTTTTCTTCTAGTCCTTTGCTGCCAGTGTCTGCCTCCATATTTTACTAGTTATGCTACTTTATCTAGAATAAATCAACTTATTGATGTAGTATATTTCCCCCTTTAATTCATTTTAGTAGTTTTCAATGCTGAAATTAGTAATCTTCCAAACTCTGGAACTGAGACTTGGATATGAACAAACATTCATGATTCAAAGGGCCCTTTAACTAACTCCCTCCATGCTTATGATACATCACCTTGGTTTGCTAATTTATTAGGCTTTGCAAGTTTTTTTTCCATCCTGAAGACCGGGAAAGCTCAGTCGTGTTTTGCAGCAGGGATAGGCTGCCTGGAGATGACACAGGATGGGAGACCTGCAGCCAATTTCCCATTCCCACTCTGTTTAGGGTGGTATCAGTAGGTGTCTGTCATTGGGGACCATCCATTAAAATGTCCTGCATCACAGACTTTATTGTTAATGCCTGTTTTAGTTCCCCACTTCCTTTGGTTTCATTTGTAGCATTCCCACATTTTGTTTTCTTTTCCCACAAAACAAACCTGACCAGGCAATAATCAAGAGTTAATTGCAGAGTTGCTGTATTTTTAATTAGTAATTAAATTTTTACTGAGAATATAAAATTTTCCCTTGCTACAGACTTTGCTGTATTCCTGATGTTTGGAAATCTAAGTAGGTTTTGTCACTATGTCAAATTAAAACTCCTCAGCTAAAATTGTTCAGGGTAACACAATTTTTCATGTAGTTCAGGTCATTCTTTATTGAGAATAGGGAGTCCACAGTAAATTCCTGCCCAGCAATTTCATTACACACAACTTTAATGAATTAGTATTTAGAGTCCTGTAACTCTCAGTGCTCTGTGATTTATGAGCATCTAATCCTGACCCCAGCAATTCTCGTTGCATTCTGATTTTCAACAATCACCAGCTCCATCAGATTTCCTTTTTGAGTATGGTGTTGGCAACAATGCACACAGGCTTGTTCTTGACAGACAGTTTGGGGTTCTTTTTTTCCACATAAAGGATTTCCAGCTTAGATTTCACGCCTGAGACTTCAGACACGACTGGCCTGTTTTAGCCTTCTCTGTATTGTTTGTTTACAGGTCTCTTGACTAGGGAGAGATTTAAATGACCACATTCATACAATCTGCTCTCTCTACACTTGACCTAATATTCTTTGGTCAAAACTGCCCATCTGGTGCCATTTAAACACTCAATTTTTGGTATCTCCTGACTCCTTTCTTCTCCATACTGCAGGGTAATATGTTTTCTGTGAAATTCATGGATAGCCTGGATATTTTTAACTTTTGTATTTCTACCCAGATCAGTCAAGCTTTCCAGACTGTGAGGAGCAGCGCCAGCTACTGTGTCAGAGCCCAACACAGATGGAGCCAAAGGTAGCCTGTTTTCAGCCCCACCATCCTGCCAGCCCTGAGTCATGGTGTTTGCTGTCACTCCCAAAAGGGAACGAATCGACTTTATATCCTCCCAGCTCCACAGCAAATCCCATCCTCTTCCCCCAGCATCCTCCCCTCTGTGGCAAGTGCCACTTGTGGCTCCTCTGTTAGTCATATCTGCACTTCATTCTGCTCTGGGTTGGGTTTTCCTCCTCCCCATGAAAGACCTCTGTGCCAAGAGCTCTCCCTGCAGCCCTTCATTAACAGCACTGTGCCTTCCGAGGGGGAAACAGGCTGTGAGTCACTCCAGCAGCTGCTGGCACCAGAAGGAGATGGGGATGGATGGCTGAGTGGTGGGAGGATGGATGGATGGATGGATGGATGGATGGATGGATGGATGGATGGATGGATGGATGGAGCCAAGCAGACAGAGGAGTCTCTCAGTCCCAGTGACAGCTTCTGAACATGCCATCTCCCAGCTTTCGCACCCTCTGCTGGCAGCTGAGCTGGGGACCTGACCCAGCAATATGTTCCACTCACACTGAAGTTTCAGGACAGAAGAAGATTGTGGGGCTTCTGGTAGTCACGGTTCTTCTACTTCTGACATCTTGCTGGCACTGCTTAATGGGAAGTTAAATGAAATTACATTCCTCGTTCTCACGCTTTCCCTTCTCTACACTGTCAGGGGTGTGAACCAGCATACAGGACACAAGGATAGTGGCAGATGCTGCTTCCACTGGAAAAATATTTTTTCCTTTCATTAAAAGGGACTAATATTTAATTATTAAAGGGATTTAGGAAGAGGTTGATGGATAACAGTCACTTGATATGTAAAGTATGGGACTTTCTGCAAGCACAAGATGAGGCCACCTCAGCTCTAACCCAGAGCATCAGTTTCAGAGCATCACTGACAGCCAAACACAACCTCTTGCAGTCTTGAAACTGAAAAAAACAGACTGAAATTAAGACTGGACATCAGCAAGACTGCAAAAATTATGTAGAGCTATTTGCAGTTATATAGCAGTTAATGTTAAAAGTTCTGAGAAGCTATTAAGCACCACCCTTTAGTTTTTATATAACTTTGAATATTAGAGATTAGTAAGAAGACATAATCTAAAGAACAGATCATTACACTTCTGCCCAGTTTGAAATCCCTGTACCATTCATTTTATGGAATATCTAGTAGTGTTCTGCAGGATGCTGGTTCTGTAATGGACATCTCAGGTTGAGCATACATTTCTTTGCTAACTTTATAGCAGATCTTTCCAGCTGTATAAGAAACAGCACTGACAGGCTTTGAAAGGGTATTTGTCTAGAGCAGGAAAGGGAATTCCTTTCAAAGGGAATTTCTCTGTAATTTCTTCCTTGTAGAATCCACCATTTGGGGGACCAGGGCTCAAACCAAGAAAAATCACTGGGGTTTTTTAGGTCTGTGGTTTTGTTGTTTTGGTTGGTTTTTCTTTTGTGTTTTTCAGGAAACCCCACCCTGTAAACTTCTAATTCCATCTCCACTTCAAACCAGAAGAATTTAAGAAATTCTCTGTCAGAACACAGCAAAATAAGTGACAAGCAATGATCACACTTTCCATACCCTAATTCACGATGCTGTCTTGATGTTTATTCTTTCCTTCCAAAATTTGGAGGTAACTGAATGACTGACATAACCAGTGCTGGCATAAAAGCCTCTTATCCATGTTCAAATATCTAATGTTTCTAATTTGGCTACACTGTACAGATAGAATGGTCAAAACCAAGGATAAACAGGCTCCATATCTTCTGATTAGATTTTCAGTCAGAAAGTTGAATCTTTTTTTAGTGTATTTGGATGAGCTCGTTAAAATGAACAAAATTGGATACTAACTTTAACCCAAACAAGAGAAATTGTTTTCAGTTATGTGAACAGATTTATCTTGTACATTCCTTGCATCTGCTGAAGTGTTTTATTTTTAATATAAAAGAACTGCTTGGTCAGAGCTGGGCTTCATTTCCCTTGAATGTAGGCTGTAGGAAACCAGTCATGTGCTCTGTTTAAAGCTTTTTACATTATTTGCAGAATTTTTCCTCTTAAGAAACCCATAACATCCACAGAAAGTGAAAGAAATATTGTCGGGTGGAAAACATTTTGAAACTTCTGCATTTTGAGCAGCAAAGAAAAATGTCTTTAACAGCTGATACACTGGGCTCATAATTCAAACTGTCCCTCATTACAGACCTAAATTTATCTTTCATCCCACACAGATTTCTACTCTATCACAATTTTTCTACTCAAAATTACTCACATCATAAATGTAGGCTCATGAAATGCAGGGGAGCAGAAGTGTTATTTATGCTAAAGGAACCAATCCCACTTCTTATTTCAGCTTTCTGGCTGTAGGTTTATTGTGTCCTCCCTCTCGGGGCTGAGTTCCATATGGTATCTCACATTTGCACCCAAGCACATTGAGAATATGATGTCTTTGCCTCTGAGAGCTTGAATTAATCTACTAGGGCTCAGTCATAAAGTACTATAAAGAGCTGGAGGCTTTATTGACTCCAAGCTCTCCGGATGCATTTTTGCCATGTGAATTATTTAAAGTCCTTCACAAGCTTCCCCAGGGCTTTTTCAAAAGGAACTCACAAACACTTTCAAACATGCTTGGGCCAACCCTCTCTTCAAAACCTGCTTTCTCTAAACACCCTGAGTTCTGGCAGCATCTTCCCACCTCTGCCAGGGGAGTGGAGCCCCATAGTCAAAATTTTCAGACCTCTCTGCAGTTAGAAATAATTATTATATTCTAAATGAATGGCGCTTTTTTTTCCCAGGACAATAGATAAGATATTCTAATAATTATAATTGTTCTGATGCCCTGTCATACTTCTATACACAAGAGTTATTTTCCTAAGGAACATGACAAGTAATGTTATTTCAGAATTGCATATACATGGCTTTATACAGTCACACAAGTTCAAGAATACTTGATTTTAGTCAATTTGCATTAAACCTATTTAATAAAGCTATCATCATTCAGAAATTGCTTCAGAATAACAATAAGATTTTCATTTCACAGTCTTCTTCAAGAACAATTTCTCCATGAAAATCAACTCAAAATTATATGGGGCACAGGAATTCATTATGAAAGAGTTCTGTTAATAGAGTCTGATGATTACTCCAAACAATGCTTCTGGGAAACTTGGTTCCCAAAAGCTTTCAGCTGATGAATCCTTCAGCCTGAATACTATCTGTAGGAAATACAGCAATATAAAAAGCTAAACCACCACCAACAGGCAGATGACTCGTGGCTCTAATTCTTTTTTCCATCAGTGGAAGTATTCTTATTTTTTTGTTGTTCCTGTGAAATTAAGCAACACTTTTTGAATTGTTGTTCATAGCTCACAAGGAAATCATGTTGTAACACCTCAGCCAATTCAGGACACAAGGAAGAAGCATTTCTACCCTGGTTTAGCTTCTCTGTTCCTTCCTTTCTCCTCTTCATCACCTGGGATTTTATCAGCCCCCATTCAGGCACAGGTGGACTTCTTCACCTGTCTATATTTAGTATTTAGACCCTGAATAAGCAATTTTATTGACTATGCCTGACCTCTCTTTTTCTATTTCCCTTCCTATTTTCAGTTTCTGGCTCAGCCAGGATTTATTTAATGAGTTCATCCAAGTCTTACCAGCTAAAAACCTGCCTTGCCTTATATTTTTTATGCACCACTTGCAGTGACAGTCTTAATAAATAATAAGTATTGATAATAAGAACACCACCATTACCGCAGCTCTTTTCTTGCACTGACAACTGTGACACAAGCCGCTAACAACACAAGAAACCACTTTAATCACCAAACAATCCTGACATTAACTTCCCCAGCAACAAATAATTATCTAAATAATTTGTAAAATTGTCAAGCAGCAACCTGCATTTTCTTTTGCAGTTCCCACTAACATGATGGAATTCCCATTTGCAGCACAATGCAGTATTTAAATTGAAGTGTCCTGGATGCTTGCAAGATATTGCTCTTATCCTGAGGGGACATCCTTACCGGATGCAATTTAAGATTTCCTTCTCCTTTGAAGTTAATTTTAGATAACACCAGATGAGGATCTAGCCTACAGTATCAGTAGGGCTCAAACCCAACACAACGAGAAACTTTCCTATTGTGTCAGAATCAATAGATTTCCTCCTTCCCTTCCAAAAGTCCATGGTACAGAAAAGAGCACTACCTCAAGTAACTGTTGGGTAATGGTACTTTAAGATGATAAGGAAGAAGGAGTTTTTGAAATTCCAAGATTCCATGCAATTCTATTCTAGGCCTAGAGTTAAATTGCAAAGGTAGGATCAGAAATTCCAAAGGAAGATCTCATTTCTTCCAAAATTGAGACAATATCAGAGAATGAATTCAATTAAATCTATCATGAGGAAATTGTTTTCTACTATATATTTGAAGTAATTTACTTACTCTTCTCCTTAATTCAATGTTCTGATTCAGGCAAATAGAAAAGCCTAATTCTTAATTCAATGTTGGAACTTTTGTCATAATTGAAGACAAAGGATCCCCATTATTTGGCAGGTCTATAATACTTTAAAAAAAAAACCCAAATTATAGATTGTCAGAATATGTCTAATAATTTACTGATTCTCAAAATAGCCTTTTCAGTTTTCTGAAAATCATTTATAAATGTGAAGAAAAATCAATGTCTCCTTTATACATTACAATCAATCAATAGGTATAATATTTTGAAGTCTTCCTATATTGCCGTTTTGTGGATCATGACAATTGCCAGACACTGACCAAATAGGTATTAGGTCAAAACAAACCAGGGGGAAGATATTTCCAGTTCTAACATTTTTCTAGCTGTTGAACTCTACATGTCTCTGCAGGAATATATGGATTATTTTTCTAATCATATATCTGTATCTAGGAAAACGATCAGGGAAAGTCTCTCCCTGAAAGTATAAACAAATTAAAAAAAAAAAAATATTGCACTATGGGGAGTGGTTCAAGGAGCATAAAAGTCACAATACCAAAGCCTCCATGGCAACTCGTCAGCCAAAGGAAAGAAAAAACTAAAATAAAACTATTTTCTACCCACATCCTCTATATCCATCTCTTTTCCCAAAAACTCCATCCTCACACGAACTCATCAGTATTTCCAGCTGAGGTCACCTTGAAGAACAGGCTTTGTTATCAGACATTTTCCACTTCTCTCTGTAGCCCTTGTTCCAAGGACCTAATAAAGCAGGAGTCCAGAAATCTTTTACAAACCTTTTGCTTCTAAAAAAAACCAGAATGAGGTTTACCACTTGCACAGAGAGGGGTATTATCTATCAAAAAATGATTTGCACCTAAATTAGAAAACAACTTTTGTCCTCAGTGGCAATAAGGACAATAATTTCAGACTTATGGCAAAGGCAAAGCAAGATTGGTTTGTAACTTACGGATAAAATAACCTCTAAATATAATTTTTTCTTTGCTGTTGTGTTCTCCCCACTTCATGCCTAAACATAACATAGGAAAAATCTGATCCCTTTTTCTGCCTGAATAGTCATGTCATGTTCTGGCAGTGGGTATAGCAAATTCTGCAATGGCTTTGGTTTGCATTTTCTTGAATTAAGAAAAAAAATCCAGATAGTTCAATAAATAAGCATATTAATTCAATTGCTGAATAAATAGTCAATCAGCTAATAAATTAAATTAATTCAAGCTTCCATCATGATGACACCTTAATGAAATCAGGACAATAAAAAGTCCTATGGGGTTACAAAAGTGTAATTTAACAAACAATTCTGTAGTGTTCTAGATACTCTCAGGGTCATTTAAACATTGACCTTTTGCCCCAGCAGTGCAAGTGGTGATGTCTCATTCCATTCCCTTTTATGACGCATAGAATCATAGAATGTTTTGGGTTGGAAAAGATCTCTAGGATCATTGAGTCCAACCATCAATCCACCACTGTCAAGTCCATCACTAATTCATGTCTCTAATCACTACATGTCAATGTTCTTTGAACACTTCCAGGGCCAATATAGAATTCATCTCTTTAACTCTTAAATAAAATTTATACTTTGCAAATTCCTGCCTTTATTCAGCTGTTCGGTGAGCTTTCACTGGGCCTACACAGCCTAATAGTCTCATAAGGGAAGCAATAAGACTGTATCTGATGATAAATTTGCATATCAAAATGGGAATGTGAGTCCAAATTGGAAAGGCACAAAAGGAAGTGATCAGAAATTAAGAAACCATACTGATAAAGCCAAAGCCTGAATCTCTCAGTAAGAATTCCCTATCAAATCACACTGAAAATACCTATTAAACAGCATATAATCTCATTAACTAGAAGTGAAAATTACATTTAATTCTTATTCTCTGAAGGTATGAGTTACAATAAATCCTACTGACATACCAGTGCATGGGCCCAGGAGCTGGGATCTATAATAATCTACTTATCCTCTGAGAACCTAATTTCCACTTGAAATAATAATTAAAAAAAAAAACTTAAATACATTGACCTCTAATACATTTGAAATGTTGGAATAAATCAAGTAGCAGACTTAATAATTGACTCTTTACTAATGTGCTGCTATGAAAGAAAATAATTCAATATGCTTAGTGCTATCTCTAATTTGAAGCTCTAATAGTCCATTCTTCATGTTACTCTCCCTGACAGATTCCAAAGTAAACCTTTTCAAGCTTTTGGGAGAGGAACCAAAGGTGGAGTAAGAGTAGAGTTGTAGTTCCAGTGTGAGGGTCTGAAAGGGAACATAATTCACCACTTTATGCCATATTTCCCACATCAGACAAAAAATATTTGTCATTTTCCTTATGATAGAAACTAAAACTGAAGCTTCATTGCAGGAACTGTTTTCACAAGGCATCACATTTTAAATAAATTTTAAAACAGCATTTTAAAATAGCAAAAGAAACCAAGCCATGCTCCTCCCATTTTTGAGGATGAGGTATGGCATGCACAGGGAGAAAAAACTGTACAAAAGTCACACTAAAAACTTGAGACAAAACAGAAAGTGATGGTGATACGTTCCAGTTGTTAATCAATCTAAATACACATCCTCCCTCCCTCGTCAGTTCTGTGCCTGATTTTCTGCACACCAAATGTAAAATGTGCATACCCACTGTCATTCCATTCCAAAGTTCCAAGACCCACTGACTAAAGATAACCAAGCTTATCTGTGAAGGCGGGAATTTTCAGCATAAGTAATAAACAGTCAGAAATGCAATATTAAGTCAAGTTTATTTTATTATTTGTATCAAGGTGAATAAGACAGAATGTTTTTTTGAGAAACTTCCCTTTTATTAGACACACTATCAGCATTACTCCAAAGATATTTAAGAAGGGAAGGGGTCAACTACATTGGTTCTGCAACTGAGTCAATTGTCAAAGTGTGCTGAGATGCAGTCCTGTGACATTCCTGTGAATATAGCACTGCAATGAACTATTTGGGCTGCTAACTTTGACAACAAAAATATTTTCAACATGTAAATGTCAATAGAGGCTCCAATTGCTAAAATTTTTTTGGCTGAATAGGAACACAACATACGTAAAAATCGATATAGATGTATTCCAATGTATTTATTTTTTTTATTCCAGGAAAAGCAAAGCGAGGAATTCATTCACCACTCTCCGTGGGTGGGTTCAGCCATCTCCAGGAACACTGGGCTCCACCACACCACTGGTGATGGCAGAGCTGGGTTTCTCAGCTCTTAGCAAAAGGTTATTTTACAGAGACCAGTGCCCTATTGCTACAATAATCACTTTATGCTATTGGTATTTAAGTAATGGAAGCACTTCACCTTCTAGTTTGATTTTAACCTCTTGAAAAGTCAATATTTTCAGAGAATGATCAAATTGTATGATAGACTAAAGTATATTCCTGATATAATCTGAACACTGTTTCCTGAATAGAGTCTCAGATGTGTACTGAGTCATTCTGCCCACAATAGCCACTTGTCACTCTTAACAAGCACACCTGAAGATATATCCAACTGTTAATAGATTCATGATCTTTGACAGAGGATCACAACATATTTCATATCAGCTGGGTAAACCTGCAGCTCTGCTTCCCTTGGAGTTCATTAATTCTGTCTTTCCCTCAGTTATGCTGTTATTGAGATCCCTGTCGTTGATTATAATATTGCAGAAAAAGCTGTCACATCAATGTGTCTTCAAGTTGAACTCCACAGAATAAAAATGGGCACTGGTGCATGGACACTGAGATAATGTGGAAGGCCTGGAGTGAGGATTTCCTGGAGAGAGCATGGAAGTGTTTAGGTTGGAAGGGCTCTCTAAGACCACCGAGCCCAACCCTTAACCCAGCACTGCCAAGGCCACCACTAACCCCTGACCCCAAGTGCCACATCTACATGACTTTCAAACTCCTCCAGGGATGGGGACTCCACCACTTTCCTAGGCCACCTATTCCAGTACCAAACCACCCTTTCAGTGAAGAAACTTTTCCCAATAAACAATTGTTTTAGTTTGAAAACAAACCAGTGGGAGATCACAAGTCAGGATAATGAATTTAACAGGAAAATTTAAAATAAGCGCAATAATACAAGGAAAAGCACTGACAGAGTCAGATACAGCCTGACACTCTGTTAGTCAGGGTGGTGGTAGCAGTCCAAGTGAAGTAGCTCAGTTGAAGCAGTGATCCTGTGGAAGGTCTGCTCTCCACNCATGGAAGGTCTGCTCTCCAGCAGAAGGTCCAGTGGTAGCTCTTGTCCTCTGGGAATCCAGCAGACAGGGCTGCCTTGGGCAGTTCAAAGCCAGGTTATATCCAGGTGGGAATGCTTGGCTCCTCCCTCCTGGGTGGAGCATCTCACAATAGGATGAGATAATTCCATGAGTCATGCAGTTGGTTCTTGATGGCTCATTGTCTGTTATCAGGGGTGAGTTATAGCAGGAGATAACAGCTAATGTCCCAAAGCTGCTGGTAAAAGAATACTAAATACATCTATATTGTAGCCTAGGACACCAACCTAAACCCTCCTAGTGCAACTTGAGGTGATTTCCTCTTACAACAGCATTGACATCAGTGCTCAAGCCCGGACGCAATACTTGCAGATGTCAGACGAAATGATTAACCATGAAACAGAAAAATACTCAATCAGAACCTGACCTGATGATCCTGCAGAGTGTAACCTTCAGGATGGACGAGGCAATGAGGTCTGTGAGTTTGTGGGCTTTGAATTCATGACCATTGATGTCCTCTAACAGGTTACTTTGTGTACATATTTTCAAAGGATTTGGCTTCCTGGAGCTTCTTTAAAATAAAAGTTGTTCCCAGACTCCTTTTTTCAGCAATGCAGAGACATGGGTTAGCCCTCAGTTACTTATTCATGAAAAGTTCTGTTTCCCAGCCTGGTTCTTTGCACCCAGACATTAATTCCCACTGCCTAGCTGAGAATGTCTTCTCCTAATTAAATCCGCCACTATATCTAAGAGATAGGGTCTTTGTTTTTTCGTCTCCCTGCTGTCTTTGAGGACTGATAGATAAACAATTTTGATTTGATACTTATCACAACTTCCTAATAGTTTCATTTAAATTCTTTCCTTTGTCATTTTTTTGTTTTAGTGCTTTATAGGATTCAATTTCCTCTGCTAAAGCCTGTGACCTGCAAAATTACAGTGGTGAAAAAGGGATATTCAAAAACTGTTGTCAGGTGATTTCACATTCATTTTCCTATTTCAACTTAAAAGCTAGTGAAGTTTACTGTAGATTCCGGTTTGTTAGAACACCTAACACATTGCACAAAGAGCTTTGCTTTGCACTTGCCTCTTTAAATATTTGACTTCTTCCTGCTACATGTCCTAAATCTGTATTGTGATTAAACCCCAGGCAGCACCAGCGTCACATACCACCCATTCCTCATCAGTGGTGGAGAAACTTGTAAGGGTAAAAAAGGTCAGATACCATGGTTACAGTCAGCTAAAACAGTCACAATACATTGCCATCTTCCGAGGAAAAATTGATTTGGAAATATAAACTCTATGATAAATGTATAAATCCAGTGATCTAGGAACAGATTGCTAATTGCTATACAAAGGAAATCAAGTTGGTCTTCATAAGTCAGCAGCAACTGTTGCTGCTTAGGGAGTTGAAATTACAGTTACATGCTCTATTTAGAAGGAAAACACAACAGTGTTGAATGAAATGCTACCATAGACCTTTTGGTAAATATTTGGAAGTTATTTCAGCTGGTACTTAGAGCCATGGCCTCACTTTTCTCCTATTAGTGTGTGCATAAGATGCTACAGCTACTGTTTCACAGTTATCCACACAGTACTGCAGTAAATTTTTATTATTGCTTATGTCATTACTTTATAATTTTTAGCAGACTTGTATCCTGTTAGTTTGTGGGAGTTTATACAATGAAACCCATTTGCTCTGCCTTGGTTGATAGATGTTTCAGCAGAGTCATACAAGTCATTGATTTTTCTCCCAGAATCATGCAGAAGGTGCCTATCCAAGGGACACAAGCCCAACCACACTGAGAAAACTGAGCAGGTTGGAGCCAATCTTTTTTCTCCCTTTTGAGCTATCTATTCCTCTGATGACTCTTCCAAACCAACAGGACTGGTTGTGAAAGCAGCAGCTGGACTGGTCAAGGTTTAGAGGACAGTCCTCTTGAAAAGTCCTCCACAGTATTCTCATTGTAAGTGCTGGAAGAATCAGTGCAAAGAGCAGGAAATGCTAAGATGACACAGCTCTGATGGAAGGCACATTCAGGGATTTACAGAAAACAGAAGATAATCTCTGCCCTAAGATTGCAGTAGATTTTCAAGATTTGGAAGCTGAGGGTGGGAGTTTGTAGAATACAGACAGCAATGGAAGACAGAAAGTGAAAATACATGCCTTCTACACCACCTATTTGTGAAAATTATAATTGAGGAGATTCCTCAAAAGCATTGCAGAAACTCTTTGTATGATCAGAGGGAGGAGTCTTTGCCATGCCCACCCCAAAAGAGCTGCCAAGCAAGAACATGAGGAGAAGATGACTTTATAATGCAGAATGTTTTTATCTGCCTTTAAGTGACTCAGTGATAACGCAAATTATACTGAAGTCTGCAGCAACTGGATGAAATAATAAAATGAGCTAATATTCCATGGAGGATATGATAAAGTCTCTAGATTAAATTAGCTCTTCTTGTTATTGATATAGCTATTAAAAAAAGGTTGATAAGGCATAGGAGAGGTGAAGAAAACAGACAGTTCTGAAAAACATAAGAAACAACACAGCAAGGGACAGGAATAGGATGCAAGAACATGAGAACCAAGACTCCCTTACAACAAAATAGGTCTTGTAAAACTTACCTTAACGTGGCACTAGGGCACCATTGAGGAGTATCTAAGTCCAAAATCCCAGAAAACCTTTCTTAGATAAGAGCTACAATGATCAGCTTAAGAATTAAGTGGATTTTGTTTGCTTCTTTCCATTGGTATTGAGAATAATCTATGAAAGAGCAAAACTGGGGCTTCTGTGATGGACAATACAAAACAAGGAGCAGGGCACTGCATGGATACAAACTTTAAAAGAATATTCTTCTGCTTGAGATGCTTTGTCTCAGTCAAAAAATGCAAATCAGGCATGAGATTGATTTGACTGTGATTGCTGCTTCTCTACCATCACAGTAAAACAGCTGTAGTATATCGATGAACCCAGCCCATTCCTGAACATATTTTATAACCATCATCTCCTTCATCTGCTTCCTTAGACAGTAATTTTGGTGGGGTTTTATACAGGATACCTTCTAGGTCTTTATTTGATTTTAGACTGTTTTCACAGTCCAAAGAGTATCCAGCCCAGGAAATGCTTTTTTTCCTTCTCTGCATATACATTTCAACGCGTTTGCATTTGTCATTTGCTAAATGCATTATGACACACCATGGCTGCAATTCCCCAAAGAATTCCTCCTATGACAAAGTGATTTGGAAAGCAGCTGATCAAGGCACTGGGCTTATTAAGTTCCTAGCAATAGCTAAATCCATACGCTTTAGGAAGGTAACAGCAGATGTTAAAATGTGTTATTGCCGCTGGATAAGTACAGTTTGAAAAAATAATTTCCAGTAACAGGCTTCCAGTTTTCAGTTGCCAGCACATTTATTCTGGTTATCAAATATATACATAATGCTTTGTAGAAATATATTTGGTAAGCATGCAGCCATTCTGGAGTGCTTTGATCACTGTGTTACCATCAGGATGAATTTCTGCTTAGTCCAGCTGCCAGAGCCTCTTGAGACTATCTGAAGAACAATGAGGCATAGCTTCATCTTAAATGAATCTGGTTTAAAATGAGGAGGTACCAGGGGGAGCAATTCTTCTCCACAACATAATTGCACTTCCCCATCCATAATTCCTACAGTTAAGCCTATGCTGCTGGCAGTCAAATTCTGCTATCATGTGTGACTCCAGGGTGTATCCAAAGTGACTCCAAAATTAGTACACAACTTCTGCAAAACAGTTCTTGTTCTGGATAATGAAATCTCAGATGCAGGCAAGGATTTGTGTACTGTCATGCTCAATATTAGAAGCCCTGATTTTAGGGGACTTCACCTTCATTACCCACATGGGGAATCTATTTGGGCTGCCAACTGAGAGAACCCTTTTGATGTGTTCACCAAGGAGAGCTTGAACAAAAGCAAGCAGGGCATCCTCAGCCATGTGGGCAAATGCCTGCTCTGGCTCACTGTGAGACTCTGAAGCAAAAATAAAGCCTCATGCCATTTCACCAGTATTTCATTATCAAAGACCACAGGATACAGTAAATTTATCTACCAACTACTACAAATTAGCAGGGCTATAATTAAGCAAGGTACTTCAAACATTGTGCCTCACCACAGGAGACTGTAGGTCCTTGTGTTGCTTCTTGAGGTTATTAGGTCAGGACCTGCTTCCTTTGGTTTCCTTCTTCACTTTCTTTTCTAATTACTAATTTGATAGAAACTCCTAGATGTAACTGTGGAGAAAATTTCTCTGTTGAAATAGAGGCACTTTCTAGTTCACCTTTGTCAACCTTTATTTCTCACTTCTTGTGGTTTGGCTTGTCATACCCCCGGCTCTTTTTTCTTCAATTGCCTTTAGTTTTGTTATTTGGGTTTTTTTGTTCTCTCACCTTCCAGAGAACCATCATCTGGCTGCATAAAAGCAGTCAGATATTCAAGCAACACGTTATTAGAGTGCAAGTAAAAACTTACAGGTTTTTAGCTTATAAGTTTTTCTGCCTAGTTCTTTGCCTGCCAGCTCTACAACTGGTTTACATTAGGTCCTGCACTGGAAATAGTTTACCTTTTAAATCCAATCACTCTCTGGGACTTTAGTATTCAAATAGAAGACATTTTTTTTGTCACTAGCCACCAACAGCACAAGCCATTTACTAAAGGAAGGTCTTTGTGATCCACCTTTCAACATCACAGCAGCAGATGTGCCTTTCTTTCAAAGACAAGAATAGAAGGAAGTGATGAGAAAACTCTCATTGTAAAGAAAAGCTTAGTGAGTGGTTTGCAATTACTGTACAGGGAATGAGGAGATTTCCCACCCCTCTCATTGAATCTTCTCTGCCCCTCACGGAATAACTGAAGATTGAGTGAACAGCAGCTTTCTTCTTCAATCTGCTAAGAAATTCACCTGTGGGTGAATAGATACTCACTTCTCCAGAGGAACCAGAGCTCTCAGCCTTGGGTGATGAAGCTGTACTTTCTCTGTGGACATTTACCCAGCCAGCTAAGGCCTGTGGGGACATGAAAGAATGGATAATTGTTGTTCCTAGTAAGGTTTAAACACTTCCTGCAGGGCGGGATGCTCACCAAAAACAAAGGGTGAGAAAGAAGGTACTTTCAAGTATAGGTGTAGCAAAGAGACTCAATACCCTCTCCAGCTGGTATTGAAATTAATCCATGACTGTTAATCCAGTGCTTCTCTTCAATCCATGCTCCAACATAAAACGGAAAATAATTCCAGCAGGTGAATTTCCTACAGCAGAACAGTAGCCCAGAGCTGGGATGTTCACATCTATGTTTTTGGTGACACGAGAGCTCTTAAGGTCTGCTCATGCCAAGAAGCAGAACTTCAGATGCTTGGGAAAATACCAGTGAAAAATAGAGTTTTAAGAGCATCTGGGGTAAAGTGGCAGCTGAACTTCAGGATTGCAGTTTTGGTTTCAGATAGTCAAAACTGGAGGTGGGCTGGAGCTTATGAATGAGGGAAAGAGAGCAGGAGGGAAAATAAATACATACTATTTATATATGCCTGTGACATTTAATAATTGCAAGAAATATAGTAAGTGAATTCCATCCATCTGTCCCACAAACCACCATTAGTCAGTAAATTTTTTTATAAGTCTCAGAAGAGGGTGTTGAGACTTTTTTCCCCCCTCTTTTTTCCACTTTCCCTTACGGCTCACACTAATGAATCACTATTTTTCCAGCTATTCTCATTTCTTCTCCAAAGTGACACTTCATACTTCTTAATTCCAATTTTAATTATCTCTTTAGGAAGATACTTCACTATGTGTGATTTATTGTACACAGGAATTAAAAAATAGATAAAGTGCATTACCTAATTCTTTCCTTCTTACAATTTTCCCTCACTGAATTGCAAAGTAGAAGGTGAAAATTTGTAAGAATTGTCTTCCTGTACATAGAAATTTGCTGCCAGTTGCCCAATTTCTTAATGTGCAAATTGACTGAGGTTGTATGAAATAATACATTAAAACAGTGAATTGGCTGTTACAAATGTTAATAACCAAAGTAATCCATCGGTAAAGTGCATATGCAAATAGCAAAAATACTATGTTGTAGTAATATACACTATATATTACTATATTCTCACCTAATTTTACCCAAAATTATTTCAAAGCCAGAAATATGCATAATTGATAATACCTGCAATTCCAGGTCTGATAAGTGGGTAAATCACTGCTTATCTTTTTTTCTCTATAACTGGCTTTAAACTGGAATACTAGATGGTTGTTCTACCACTTAGATTTTTTCAAGCAAATACAGATTCTATGTAGAAAATTGACATTTTGATTAAAAAAATTTTAACAATGAACTCAGAAAAACAAGGAATGAATAACTCTTGTCAATAAGTAAAATCTTATCTTAGTTCTTAAAAATCTAATGTATATTTCTATCATGTGTTGATGCAGGCAGAGGAGCTCATCTGATTATTTAATAACAGTATCTTTTCTCCGCCTTTTATCTGTAAATGATCACAGTTTAGCCACCTCATTAACTCCATGTTTTGAATATTTTACTAAAAAATTCCTCCGAGCTATTGCTACATCAAAATTAAAAACTTGTACTTGACCTAGAATGTCTTTTAGGAAGTCATTAATTTTCAATCCAAAGATAAATGATGGAGTTGTTGTTCTAATGACTAATGATGCTAATTGTTAAAATTGCGCATTTTACAGTTTCTTTTACTTCTATTTCCTTCTGATGGACTAAAGTGCCCTTTACTTTCAGAAGTCTCAGAGGCTGAATTTATACAGAACATCAGCAAGTCCTCCCTTAACCTTCATTTGCTAAGTTAAATGCTTGAATGTTTTACGTATTTATTCATTTATTAGTGTTAGGCTGCTTTGCCAGAACAACTATAGCTTTTTCTTTTTCTGTACCTTTTTAATTCAGCAATGCTCATTCTTTATGACTTCATAAGAAATAACAGCTTTTTTTTATTTTTGGTCAGTATTGCCTTGCTTTTGCACACAGCATTGTATTTGCTATTTTTAATGAGGACTTCATCCTCCAAATATTATTGCTTATCTCATACAAAGGCAAGAAGTATTTTGAAAGAATAAACATCTTTTTTTTAGCCCACTTTTGCCTGTGTTACATCACAACATGAAATACATTTTCTGAAGTTTCAAAGTCCCCTAATGCACAGCCACAAAAAGATTTACATAAACATTAAATTAAGGAAACGAACAGTGAAATTCAGCTTGCAAACCAACATGCTCAAAACTTGGCTTTGTGTTTGGCTTGGTAGATGAGATGCAGCATCTGGAAAAGTCTCATGTCCCTTTGGAACAATAATTGGATATCAGCCTGGACATCTTAGGGTCTTTTCCTAGGGAATGTAGTTGCGTGCACAACTGAATTATTGTCATAGAATTATGGAATATCCGGAGCTGGAAGGCAACCATCAGGATCATCCAGTCCAAATCCTGTCCTTGCACAGCCACCCCAACAATACCACCCTGTGCATCCCTGACAGCATTGTCCAAACACTCCTGGAGCTCTGGCAGCCACAGGCTGTGCCCATTGCCTGGGAAGCTTGCTCAGTGCCCAGCAACCTCTGGGGGAAGAACCTTTCCCTAATATTTCACATAAACCTCTGCTGACAGACCTCCAGCCATTCCCTCGGCTCCTATCCCAGCTCACCAGAGAGCAGTCAGTGGAATCTAAAAAGCTCCAGAGCTCACCAAATGTACTGTGAGAGACCTGAATACCTGCACTGACTGCGTTGATTTGATCTCCTGCCACTACAATACAAATTTAGCCTAAACTGGTAGATGTGCTCACACTGGCAACTGGTTTAGGTGCCTCATTTTGAAACTGAACCCTTTTTAAAGCAGCTAAATTACAAGGTAGAAGAAAGAGACATTTCCCTCCTGCTTTGCAATGGAAACTAACCAAGGAAAATGGTATTTGAAGAACTAGACATTAATGCAGCATTTTTTCCCCCGCTTGGTATTGTATTCTCTATTTTAACTTAAGGACCTGCTGTCCTCATTTTTCCTTGGAAGTTACACAAAGCTTCTTAGGTTGCATTGGCTTATGCCTGTTACAAAAAATTGCTGTTTCAGATTTGGGTATAATCTACCAAGTATTTATGGTCCAAGCCAAAACTTGCAGGTGAAGTTTCCTTTTAAACTTTACATTTTGTGCACAAAATGTAGAAAGAGTTCCATGGGAAGTGACACTGCTCTCCTTTATATCCGAGAGCTATTCTTATCAGAGTGAATTGAGAGAGCTGAAATTATTTTGTATTTTTAAACTGTTCTTTAATGAAGAAAATGTTAAAATTATGAAAATCTGCAGGGGAAAAGAAAAAGATTGGATTTTACCACAGTTAACCAACTAAGCTCAGTTTGAAAATTTTACTCAATGGTATTTTTGTACCTGCTTGCCTGTCTAGCAATAGGAAAATTACCTTCCAATGTTTTTCTTACATTACGCTGAAGTCCATGAGTCCAAGACCTGATAGACTTTTTTTTTCATTCAAACACTGAGCATTAAGTGACCAGGAAAGTGTAACCTGACCTTCTGTGAGGTCCTTACTAGCTCTGAGCAGGGTTGCACCTGATAGTAACTTATCAGGTTCAAACTTTCATCAAACAGCGTAAGCCTCAGTGAGCAAAACATTGATTTGGTGATAATCAGAAGGTTGGAATGGTAAAATGTATTGGGGCACAGAGGTCCTGACAGTTTATTTTCAAGCCTACTGGTTTCAACAAGTTGTGTAATTACTCAGAGACCACAAAACCAGTACAAGACATCAGAATTAGCCTCCCTGTTCAGCTCCATTTATCAGCCCCACAGGATAAAATGCTGGAATCCTGAATGACATTTAGCACCAGGGCAAAAGGAGAGTTGTAGAAAAAATTGTGGATCATGGGGGAAGAAATAAAAACATATTGGAAAAATATGCAAGAGCTTTTTTTTTTTTTTCTGCAGAAGCAGTGGAGTGTGATTCTGTGTGAAGGAGGGATAGTTTCAACATTTTTCTCAGTCCTCCCACAAATCCAGAGGGGAAAACAGGATTGTAAAATGTGCCTAAAGTTCTGCAAATCTGTGAGAGTCTTTGAAAACAATACAGGCATCCAAGCCCTGCTGTGCTCCAGACAGCTGGTAGGGTTCCACAAAAGAATGAAATGTTGTGCAGATGAAAGATCCGAAGAATCCCAGTGCTCAAAACTCCATCCACCCCGAATGAGTCACTGTCACAATGGCCACACCAGAACAGATGGCTATTCTGAGGCAAAAGTGCTGCACTTCATACCTGAAGCTGGTTCATTAATGGAATATGCAAGAACTAAGATCAATAATATGTTATGAAATATTTCACGAAGAATAAAAACACTCTTTTTGTGCTGTAATGCATTGGCTTGATGGTGCAACCATAATTTTGAAGTTTGGTGTTGGGTTTAATAAAAGCCCTAAAGAATCGCTGTTGCCAGCTTTGAAATTGTACAATATGGAAGTTTCTGTCATGAATTCAAAATTTTCCAATAGGCAAGGTTTCTTACTGAAACTGGTTGAAATGAAAAAAGTAGTAATTTAAGCCTTGAAGTGGTTCAAATCTTAGTATAGTCTTTGAAGAAGGCATGTTGATATAAACCTATTAAAAATCATATTGATTCAGTTTATGAACACATTCCATAATCTTTTTTTTTCTTCTTTTTATGCAAGAATTCCAAGTAGACAGTGAATAATTAATAATTGATTAGTATATGCCTCGGAGTCCATCCAAATTCAGCACCAACCTCAATACATTTTAGCTGAATGCTGGAATCACTTAAAAAATCACTTGATTCACAATAATAATGAACTGAGAGCATTTGATTTTTTAATTTGACAGTTTGAAAGCTGTGTTGTATTCTTCCCATAACTTGTCCAGCTTCAGCTGTTGAGTTTCTGGATGTTAAGATGCTTCTGTTGGTTCAAAGACATTCCCAGCTATGATCTATATCTTATACAGCTAATTACACTGAAATGATAAACCTCTCCAAGCTTTTGAGCAATTTCTGGTACTCCATGAAACCTTCAAACCTGTACTTTTGTTTGGATACTTCAAAATTTACAATTTCAGGTTATATTATTGCCGTGGTATAACCCCAGCCAGCAGCCAAGCCCCTCACAGCCTCTCTGGTGGGACTGGGGAGAGAACTGGGAGGGTAAAAGCTACAAAACTTGTGAGTTAAGATAAAGACATCTTAATAAAGCAAAGCCCCACACCAGCCACTGGGAAGAAAATTAACTACCCCAGCCAAAACAAGCAAAATTTTCATAAAATTTATGGGTAGAATTAAATTTATAGTTAGTCACTGGAGGTCTGCAATGAACAGATCATCACTAATACATGGCAACACAGCAATTTCTTTAAAATCACCGTTGAGGTCCCATGGAAAGCCAATTTTTAACATGCTTTTTGCCATGCTAAACCTAATTGTTCTAAGTATGACATCAGCTTATATTAAAAAAAAAATCAGTGCGTTATTGTCCAAAAAATAACTAAATAGCAGTATAAAATGAGAAAGAAATTGCAGAGTACTTTAAAGGAATGCAATCACAATAAGGCTGGCAGCCTCAAAAAANAGTATAAAATGAGAAAGAAATTACAGAGTACTTTAAAGGAATGGAATCACAATAAGGCTGGCAGCCTCAAAAAATATTTAATCCAATACAGCTCAAAACTTAAAACATAAAGCCCTCAGAAAGAGAATATCAGGTTACAAATGTGAAGCAGCTCCTTCTAGAGGAGAACAGCATTCCAATTATCAGTTCACAGTAATACTTCAAACACAAATACTACTGGGCATGTGTCTTACTTTTATGTGCCAAGAGCAACCTATTCTTCACAATTTCACTTTTAGTGACAGAGCCACTCTAACAGCATTTCTCAGGTCTGTTATTCAGAGTGCTTAAAGATCACACTCTAAGCACTCAAGAATAAATCTATCTGGAGCTAAAAGATGAATTATATTACAAAGTTGGCATCAAGTTAAATTGTTCAAGCAGGGAAAAGAGGGTAAAAAAAAAGAAAAATGTTCAAAGCAGAATGCCCACAAATCTGCAGGTACAACACACAAATGTTGGCACTGCCTTTTCAAGTAGGTTCCTTATGCTCAAAGGACTGTAAATACCTAGGCAAAAAACCTGAGACAGTACAGCTGAACCCTTCAGATATTAAAAGTTAAACTGATATTAGTATTAATATAAATATATGTATTCATAACATTTGGAACAGGACTGAGGAAAATAAAGGAAATATTTGAGATTAGCAGGCAAATTTTTCCTACTGCCAGGGTTGATTAATCAACACTTCCCCTCAGTTGTTATGACAGTACCTGGAAAATCAAGAATTTTTCCATCTTGAGGTAACATCCTGAAGTGCTCAAGAGGACCACTGTTTCTTCATGGAAAACACCATTTAGGAAGAATATAAAGCTGGGCCATCTACATAAAACCCACAAACCAAGCCAAACAAACCAAGCAGAAACACCTAAAAAAGCTGATCTCCAATGTAAGAGTGATTGAAAGGCAAAATCATGAAGAATATTCCCAAGCCTACACAGGTAGATGTAGCAGAGCTTCTGCAGGAGGTCAGAGATTTTGCACTTTTACTCATTACCAGCATTCAGTTCCCAGCTGTTCCCATCATTCCCTGTTTTCCTCAATCACACGAGGATTCTGCTCATAAAAAAGAAATTGTACACAATCTGCATTATCTTGGAAAGGGAAGCACAGAGGGTCTTGACACTAAACTGGAGTGGGCATTTGAGTTGCTGTGGGTTTCAGCACACAAGCCAGGCAGAATATTGGGCAACCTGAGCCAAACACAGCAGTCACAACACCCAACATCAACAAAGAAGCACACTTGAACTCTGCACATCTTTTCGTTTTCACTTTATCATACACTTCATCCAAGCATCTCAAAACTCTGAAAAATATTTATGAAATCTTACAGAATTCCTGAGAGGTAAATTATCATGAGATGCCATTTTAAAGACTGATACACTGAAATTAAAAGACAACTCAGCGCTAGAGCTAGGGAAAGAATTTCACACATCTAACACTTTCCCTTCAGCCTTGAATAAAAATGTCCTACGCTGCCTATAACAACAAATACTCAGAGACACTCTGGCAGCTCTGAGAGATACATTCATATTAATTCTATTAAATTGCAAAAAAATGATGTTTTGCATTAATTGATTTTCTTTCTTGCCATCCCTCCTTAACAGTCAGTGAAGTGTTTTAGTTCTCAGAACTGAGCAGATACAGACTCATCTAGTCAAATATCTCATCTTAAACAGGACTTTTCCACACATTCACAGAAACAGCGAGAGCTTGTTGTGAAATTAAATTCTGATCATCCTGAGAATCTTCCTTAAAATTAAGTATCCAGAACTATTTATGTCTCAATATACACTCATCTGAACTTGCATATTCAACTGATTTTCCACTCTTTTTTCACTGCAGATGTTACAATCATTCTGCCATACAATTGTTAAATTTGGAAAAGACCTGCAAGATAATCAAGTCCGATGTTCAACCCAGCACCACCACCCCACTAAACCACGTCCTCGAGTGCCACATGCAGTTTTTCTTTTTTAACATTTTCAGGAATTGTGACTCCCTCAGTGCCCTTGGCAGTCTGCACTAAAGCTTTACAAGACTTTCTGTGGAAAAAAAAAAAATTCTAATTTCAAATCTAAACCTTTCCTGGTGCAAAGTGAGGCTATTTCCTCAGGTTTACTGAATGTTCAGTGTCACAGGATGATATTTTATAAAAGATGCTCACAAACACAACATTTAAAATTTATTAAATTATAAAGTTCGCTGACATGGAATGAGACTGGGATAACTTTAGGAGATTTCCACTGATTTAGCTCAAGTTTCTTTGTATTGTCTCGGTGTGGTGGCAGAATATTTGGCCAACAACCCTGTGTTAACTTTGAGGTACTGAGAAGCAGAACTCAAGAAGGAAGAATTCCACAGGGAAAGATGGAGTATGCTACAGTGCAGACAAGAGTAAGTTAAATGTGGCTTTGTGGATGCTGACTGCAAATTATTAGACCTAATTTGTCCATCATTATCACCCCGTTTGATTTAATGGACAGTAGTTTTTAGGAAAGGGACAACCTCCTCATGCATTTTGAAGTTGCAGAGCCCTTTTGCCCATGTCTCTCTCTGAAACTCTCTGAAACTCTGATTTACCCTCCATCATGGTTAAAATGCTAAAAACATTTTCAAGCATGCACTCTACATAGCCCATGAGAAGAATTTTTCACTGATTTGCAATGGTGTTTTTTTCATTTTGGGTTTCCTTTTTTTGGTGGTTTGGTGGCTTTATTTTCCTCGAGCTGTTATTTGGACAGATAAATTAACTCAACAAAGAGTAGATATTCATTAATTGAATGACAGTAAAGAAAAATGGGGGCTTTTGATCAAGAGCTTCTTGGTTTCTTGTGCTACTTTAGGTGTGAAGAGTGAAGAACTCAACACCATCTCAGGCTCACTGTAAATGACACAGCTGTGCTTTAATCCTTTCCTAAGTTCCTAAAGGAAGAGGGAGAAAATGAGGGATGTGTTTCTTGAGCAGGAAATACTTTTGGGAGGTTATCTGTTTTGCCTGTTTTTGTTTGTTTATTTCGTTTTCCATATGAGATTCTTATGTTTTTATGGGACACCAGAAATGCAGTGAGATGTGCACAATGGCTGGACACAGATTACTCACTATGCAGCTTTCTGCTTTAAGTTATAGTGGAAGCTGAAATCTAAAGGTTGAAATGGGGAGGCAGAATGTGCTTTCATCTTTCCCATTTTTAAAGATTTCTTTCACTGTATCTCACATTTAATACTTACAAGGGAATTCTTTCCCTATTGTGATAGATTTATCTCATGAACACACTTATGTATTCTGTCCTTGAGGCTGAAAGTGTTCTCAAAGAGTTCTTCCTGTTACTCAAAGGGAAAAAAAATCTGTAGAAAGTGCAAAACTTTTTACAGTTTATCAATCCCAATCAGCAGGTCTCACTGTCCATTGACAAGCCCTAATAATTTTTTTAAAAAATGACCACCGTGTCCTGGAAAAAAAAAATACAGTTCATAATTTTTCAGTCTTGAAGGGCATAATTTTAATACTTTAGTCTATGGAGTAGGACCTACTGTCAGCAGTAAGGCTCAGTATTAAATCAGAACTGCAAACCTACAGATGTTTTTTCTCCTGTATCAGTGAATGCAACTGAGAAGCAGGCAGTTAGTTTGCAGCTGTGCCACTGCACTGATTTCATCGGATTCATGAGCTAAATTAAGTCAGTACCTGTTAATATGCAGACAGAAATCTTCCAGCTTATTAACATACACACAGCTACATGAGTTGCATACAACGTCAATGTTTCCATAATTAAGTTCTTTCTGAGGCAAGGGATTCCTCTCTCAAGAGCTGTGCTGGAGTATATCCTCTTCTTAATAGCTTCTTATCATCCATTCTCCTGCTCTTTCTCAGTCTGTGAGAACAAATCTGTGGGTCACATCCTCACTGCCAGTGGAACCTCACATGGTTTGAGAAGGAAGATCTCTGTTTGCAAAGAGATGAGGTGATCTGTCCTCCATTGCTTAGACAAACTGTAGACTGCAGAAATTACTCTAGAGGTCCTTTAATTTGTCACAAAGCCAAAATCATTCATGTCTAAACCTCCTTCCACATGCCTGCCAAATGTTTCTCCTCACATGTTGACCCACGCTCTATGGATCTTTTCATTTCCCCTCTTTCAATCTTTTATTTTCGTTTCCTGTTCTGTCTCTAAATTTCTCTTCCCCTGTGCCCACTTACCATATGTTGTGTTCTTCCTGATCCTACCATCAAACCGAAATCCAGGCTCCCATGATCAGAGCACACTCTGCTGTGTCAGCACAGACCACAGAGCCACAGCAGGGCTTGGGCTGGAAGGGACTTGTCATCTACTGCAACGTCCCAAAAGGACACCCCCAAGGGACATCTTGGGAATGGCTTCAAACTGAAGGAAAGTAGGTTAAGATTAGATATCAGGAAGAAATTCTTTCCTGTGAGGGTGGTGAGGCCCTGGCACAGGTTGTCCAGAGATGCTCTATCCTTAGAAGTGTCCGAGGCCATGTTGGACAGGGCTTGGAGCAACCTGGGGTAGTGGGAGGTGTCCCTGCCCATGGCAGGGGCTGGAATGAGATGGTCTTTAAGGTCCCTTCCAGCCCAAACCATTCTGTGATTCAATGATCCTCAACTAGCCCACGTTGCTCAAAGCCCCATCCAACCTGACCATGGATATTTCCAGGGATGGGGCATCTACCATCCCTCTGGGCAACCTACTATGGTATTTTACCACCCTCATTGTAGAAAACTTTCTTCTATCTAATCCTTGATGGCCTAGAGGATCTCAAAGAACAGCTGGACCATCAGCACACAGCCCAAATGAGTGCCCATCCAGCAAACCTGACCAAAAAAGGCAGAGAATCTTCCTCAATTGTGGACCCCACCTGTTGAAATGGAAGAGCCTGACACCATGACCAGACCTTCGTTAGCTTTCTCTGTTATGCAGGATTATTTCCATTTCTATTATGGAGCACTGCTACTTCATACAGCATGGTTTTTGTCAAGAAGTGGTGTAGAAGTGGTTTCTTCAGCCTTCTGAAATATCTGCCAGACCACCCACAGTGGTCCATGGCTCATGGCCATCTGTTGCAGAGATCCAGATCCTCATCCCGTAAATTAAGGATACATTTGCCAGCTTTAGCAAATTGAGCTAACCTGACTTGAGGATGACTTGGCTAATGGACTCTTTAGAGAGGTGCAGCCATACTCAAGCCAGGCATAACTGACAGTCATGAAACTTTCTGAAAAGCCCCCAGAAGTGGTGGAAGAATCCAGCTTCCCATGTCATCACCAATCAGGGAGGAAATAAGAAAACACTACCATCTGTCACACTATTTCTTTGCCCTGTGAATTTTCAAAATGATGATGTTATCATATTAATGAGCAGAAATTTTTTAATTTATTAATTCATCTTTAAAAATTATGGGTGATGTTGTGTACCTAGTCGTGACATCTTTTCTTTATTTGATGCATTAAGGAATGTTATATTCAGTGTCATCAAATGATCTCCCTTAATTATGACAATGGGTAACGACGGCCATTAAAGTAATGACATTTGTCACTATCACTAGTGGCAAGGATCATGAATAATGAACAAGGCAAAATTTCCACAGAGACTTTATAGTCTTATATTCCACTCAGCAGCAGGCTAGAAAAACACAGAAACAAAATAGTTCCCTGAGGACAAGATAAGTTTGAGGAAGACAGGAGAGAAGCTTGTTCTTTAAAATACTAAAACATCCTAGCCAAGAAAGATAGGGATTAATGATGTGACATAAAAAAACTCCACCAAAACTTAAAAGCCTTGTGAGCAAATCCATTTTATTAGGTCTGCAATAATATCACCCTATATACTCTTTTCATAAAGAAACACAAACCAGTTTTTAGTGTGACTACTCACACCTGCAATACTGTGTCCAGCTCTGGTCCCCACAACTGAAGAAAGTTGTGGACAGATTAGACATGGTCCAAAAGAGGCCACAAACATGTTCAAAGGGCTGGAAAAACAGAATAAGTTGAGTCTTTTTTCCCTGGAAAGAAGAAGCCTCTGGGGAACTTTGAACTTTCACCACAGAATTCCAGTACTTATAGGGTGGCCACAAAGAGGGTGGAAGCTCCCATGAAGCCCATGGAGAAGGCAAGGGGCAACAGGCATGAGTTATAACAGAAAAGAACTCATCCAGACATAAGAAAGCAATTTTTTACGTTCAGAACAATCAACCACTGGGACAACCTCCCCAGGAATGTTGCAGAGTCCCCATTGCTAGAGTTCTCAGAGGTGACTGGGCAGGGAACTCAACGATCCCATCTGGGCTCCAAACACTGGGCCAAGTGATCCTTCAAGCTCCCTTCCAATCTGTCCTATAGATTGTTCTGTTATTCCATGTTTTCACACTGAATCCCAGAGGTTGCTTATATCCTGATCTTGAACAAAAAAACTCCTGCATTAAGAATGTAGGCATGGATTTTGAGACTCAGGAAAATTATCTTTTTGCCCTACCTACAAAAATAACAGGTAACCTATCCCTGCGATGCTTCCTAGCTTTGCTTCTGAATATAATCACAATGGATTCGAAATGTAATAATATTTTACTTTCTTTCTCACATGAACATCCTGAGAAAGGTATCTGCAGAAAGGTACAGCACATGTGTCTTGCAATTGCACATTGCACTTCCCATGAAACCTGATGCAATGTGGCATAGAGAGTATTTCTGCCAAGAGGCATGAGAAAACGTGTTGGGCAAAGAACAGCTCAGGCAGTCCTACAGTTCAGACAATAAATACCACCAAACCTGGTGTTACATTTGTTTTTCCAAACAAAAAAGGAGAACAAGAACTTTATTAGGCTCATTCTCTCTGCCCAGATTGTCTGTCCAGCACAGATCCAGCAGAGAGGAAACCTAAACTGAACTAATCAGTGATTCCAGCTGAACCATCATTATGAAAAACCTGTTACCTGCAGGACAGACTGCTCACTTTAAAATTGGCAAGGAGGACACTTTAGGCTGCTCTGACATGTGCTTTTCTAGGACATGACATAGCTCTGCTGAAATGAACGAAAGTGCATTTTATAATAAGTGTCTTGCTAGCTTTTAATGAAATGATGCATTATTAGCAAAGATTAAAAGAACTAATTATGTACAGCGTGGTTGAATGATGGCTGGGGGGAGAGAGAAGATAGCTATCTCTGTGCATTTGAAAACTGGGCATTAAGAAAAGAAAGGATTCTTAACTTTTTAGGTAGCAGAGATGGGACAGACATCATTAATAAAACAAAAAAAAGCAAAGCAAAAAAAGAAAACCACAGCTGGAAATTCAGTGAAGGTAATTTGGAGCTCAATATCAAACAGTTTTTGTCTACAAACTGAACTCCTCAAAGTGATTGTGAAATCTCGGTGAGTTTGACTACCGAAAGCACAATGTGAAAAAAAAATTACGAAAAGAACCCAAAGAATTATTTGTTGAATATGGAAACCAGATTGCCTGAATACATCTTAAAAATAATGGACAGCTGTGTGAGGAGAAAGGTCACACTCTGGGCAGTGACAATGATAATTCTTCCTGGCACACTCAGATGGATGTGATTTAGCTCTTATCACGTGGGGATCCACAGCTTATGAGATGAAAAACGTGACAGTCAAAGACCATAATACCATTTTCCTGACATACAAATCTGTGAAACTCAAGCTTCTTCAAGCACAGTTTTGATACCATTTTAAGAAAGTCGTTTGGAAGTAAAAATATTTAAAGCAGAGTTTAAATAGCAGTTGTGACCAGCAGGTTATATCATCTATTAACTGTGTTAGCAGGCCGTATAACTGTATTTGTGTGTAATGAAAATGCAATGCCTTCAAGCAAACTAAATGGAATAAAATTGATGTTGAAGTGAAATCTGAAAGATAATCAATTTGAGCATGGAAAGATTTGAATAATTTGACAAGGTATGGATAAAGAGTTTCACTAATTTCAAAATGGAGTTTGCTAATTTTATGTTTGCCTGTTGAAGAACAAGGCTTGGTGCAGCATCCCAGGAAATATCTACCTACCCTACATCCCATGGGCAAATCAAATGCAGAAAAAATGTTCATGACTGGAGCCCCAAAATAATGCAAGTTCAAAACAACCAACTAAATTTTTTCTTGGATGGACCACATTTATCCCCATGGCAGCAGAAGAGCTGGAATATCATTTCAGTAAATGTCCTGGACTCTTTATCAAGGCCAGTAAAGCATTTTCTTTTATTTTTTCCCCCATATTCAGAATTTTCTTAGGGCCAAGCATGGGTTAATGGGGTAATTCCCCCTCCTCCCCATCTCCTCTCTCCAAAAAGCAGAAGGGGGATACAGATGATGCTACTACTCCCAAGTCAGGCTCAGCCCATCAGGAAATCAAAACTGAGTCTACAATTAATGTAATCAATTGAAAAAAAAAAATCTACTTCAGCTTCAAAAAAATCTTTTCCCCCCCCATGAATGTCTTATTCAGCTGAGGACAGTAAACAGTCTTATGTTCAGTGACAGATGTTACATCCAAATGGAGTGGAAATGCGATGAACTATCCAGTTTTGTCCCACAAAGGCTGCAGTTTCACTGGAGTGAAACACCACGAAAATGGCAACCAACCAGCCCAGATTTATGAGCAATCCAGAGGACACAGGACGTGGAACATGATCAAGAACATAAAACACCTGAACTCTTTTAAAATATTGAACCTTTAGAACATTATGTTCACTAAATAAGACTTAGTTGACAAAAAAATGAACAGGTACGGGCACTGTGTGGATTAGTTTGGAAATGATTTAGAGTTCAGTGCACAGTTCAGAGTAGATATTCTCTGCTCATTTGGCTTCTGTGTGCAAACTGTCTGTGCATGAGAACTAAAAAAGAAGCAAAAGGAAAATTAATCAGACTAGAACTACTACTTCACACCATATTAAAAGAAATTGAGAAGCTCAGTGGAAGCCAGATCAGGAGGGACCTTAAAACAAACAAATGGATTAGGCTTGATGTGGAAAAGAAGAGCTCATGGACAGGTGGTAAAAATGGGAAATAGGATCAGAGCACTCCTTATGGCAGCCCTGATGTAAATTGTAGAGTAAGACAAACTTGGACCAGGGATGAGGAGAGGAGGATCTGGTAGTTGAGATTCCAGACACTGAATATTCCAGACAACGAAGCTTGTGAATCTTACTTGCAATTTTCAGTCAGCTCGAGCACAAATGTCATCAGGTGCTTTCTCCTCTCCTAAAGTGTGGTTTGCTTCTCACATTTCAAATTCTTTCCAAACTTGAAGAACTTATCCGTAAATCCAACCCTTTGCTCCTCTGCATGTTCAAAAATATTATTCTTCCTGAAAGGAAAATGCCATACTTGTGGCCTCCTGGGTCTGGAGAAGAAACACAGTGGAGTTTGACTGAGTTGTGTCTGCGTCATCCCTGGAAGTGTTCAAGGCCAGGTTGGATGGGGCTTGGAGCAACCTGGGATAGTGAAAATTGGAGGAGAGCTTGGAACCAGGAGATTTTAAAGATCTCTTTCATCCCTAACCTCTCTGTGACTCTATTATTGTTTTTTTCCTTTAGTATATATTGTAATAAGCTTAGCAGGTAGGAGATAAGAGGTTGTATGCTTGGTTTCCTTACTGTGAAGTCCACTTCCCCAACCAGAAAACCTACAAAAACCCCCAAAACTAACTATTTGATGGTTGATCTCTCAAGATGAGAAATTACCAAGTATGAAATCATAACAGCAGCCCACACTGCTAACTTTCTTATCAAGGTGTTTCCAGAGTGAGGCAGAGTGAGAATCTCAGTTTAACCCGAGTTAGTCTCATTCTAAATCCCCATATCAGACAGAGTCTAATATCACAATATTTGGAATACATAACAAGAGTTCAATAATCTTGAAGAATTTTGACTTAAAAACTAGAGGTTTTATTAAAAAGTTTAAGAACAAATGTTGGTTCTCAATACAACAGGAGTATTTCCTCTGGTGTCACTTGTCTGATTTTGTCAGACAGCTTTACTAAAACCTGACTGTTACAAGGCAATCAGAGTTTATGCTGAAAGCACAAATAAAAAAAATTTAAAAAAAAAACCAAAACAAAACAGAAAACAATACCCCTCAAAAATCCAGTAAAGAAAATAAAATTGTAAATGAAGAAATGTAACCAAAACTGGCAAAGGAAAAAAAAATATAGTTGATGTAATTTCACAAAAGACAGGAACATTGATTAAGAGCAAGACACCATATGTAGAAATCTTTTGTGTATTATACTCTGTGATGTGGTAGAACTCAGATAATTTGTTTTTTAATGATTAATGAAGTCAGAATCATTAGCATGTGTTTTTTTTCTACAAAGAACAAAGCAGATGGATCTGTCAGGGCTCCATAAAGTTCAAATTACAGATGAGGATTTTCCTCTCCACTGTTTGCCTTCATTCTAGGGGGAAGAGGGGCTGTGAGAAGGAAGAGTAACTGCTATTTCTTTGATCAAATCAATTTAGGATTCTGCAGGAATTCTGAATAAACCCCTAGGTGTCTGCATTGGTTTTTTTCAAGCAGTCGGGTTTTCAAGTGGGTAAACTCTATTTTATTCCTTCTAAAGAAATTTATATTCTTATTTCTTAATAAGCCATTCCCAAAAGGCTTTCAAGAGGGTTGCATTGCAATGTGGGCTTATAGCTCTGCAGTTGTATTGTTACTAGGATTCAGTATCTGACTCAAAAAAAAAAAGGCCTATAGGAAAACTAAATGAATTTAATCCGACTTAGCATCCTCCAGGGTCTTTCAGCAGAGGTATCACAGCACAGACATGTGGGATCTTTTCAGCTTATGCAGCTGTTCAATCACAGTAAAGCACCCAGGCTCCTGCTGGGATTTCTCAAACAGAAATCCTTGCCCAAGAACATCCTACAGAGCATGTGTTCAACATCCAACCTTCTTCACTGCTGCACAGTGGCTTTTGTCCTCCTTGTCAGATTTACTGATCATGACAATTGATGTTCTGAGTTTACCTGATCCACAGCAGTGCCACAGTTGTGCTCCAGCCCTTGCTCTGTTGAGATTCTCAGAATTCCAATATTTCAGTCCGAGAAAGGAGATCCTCACATCTGCTCCAATTTTGTTTTCTAAATGTAGATAAGAGCTATGTAAAGGCTACATGCACATCCAGAAAACTGCTTCCTCATACTGACACTGTTACAGAGGCTTTATCACACTCCCACTGTGTCCTAATTATAAAGTGATTTTTAAGAGCTTCCAGGTTTAGCAGAGAAATAGATATGACAGTTGATAGGTATTAATTTGTCTCTGGGACTCACATGGCAAACTGGAGACCTACAACCTGGGCGATACTCCCTGCAATGCTGTCCCACAGCACACCCAACTTTACCCCAGGGTTGCTGCTTCCTGGAGTTTTGAGACCTCAAAAGTCACAAACCCAAACCTTCCTGTTAGTACAGGTGAGCTACAGAATTGCCAAAACAGTCTGGGATCCAGAGAAAAGGATCACTGCACTAAATCACTTTACAGAAAGTCCAGGGATGGCTTTTTCTAGAGAAAACATTCCCAGAAGTAAGAGCTTGGACTCATGTTTCCCCCTGTCCCAAGCTGGTTTGATTCCTCCAAAGATCCTCAAAATCTCTTTTGCACAGTGACACTGCTCAGCTTTACTCGGATTTGATGAAATTTTTAACCTTTTCAGTCTTTTTAGGCAGAAGTTGCAATAGGGTCAGGTGAGCAGTGCTCGCTCCAGCTGTGTTAGGCAGGCTTGGAGATCTCACAAGATCTCACAGCTGCCCTGGGCAGAAGGGAAATCACACATGAGACACAGAGACAAATCTTCTAAAATTTTGAAGATCCCAATTTGGCAGGAAAATGCACACCAAGCACTTTGGTGCACTCATGGATTTTGCCCCTCACCCTAATTCAAATTATTATCTCTGGTCATTTGATTTGCAGACGTTGAGTCCCTTTCTGTCGCGAGCCTGGGACTGTCATCAAACAGTCACTCTAACACAAACCTGAAATTAATTAAATTTACCTGGGATTAAGGAAGTACTCTGTTGTAATTAGAATGCTTTCCTGGACACTATCAGTTTAATCACACATCAGTCTGCCGGATTATAATTGAATCCTCTTAATTAATTTTCCACTGCCCACCACTCCACATTATTCTGAAAAAAACCACACAAAAAACCTTCCCAGCAGATTGCAAACCAGAATGGCATAAAATTATTTCTGAAACTGCTCTGATAGAAATCATCTTAATGAAAACTTGTTACAAAACTTGAAGCAAAATATGAGCATGAAGATAATATCTGCCTCTCCTATTGAAATACTGTGCAGATTTCAATGTCATTGCAAGCAGTTAACCGAAGAGTTAAGAGACTTTACAGATATATCTGTGTGCAGCAGCAGCCTGTGTGTTACAAGAGAAAGGGAGAGTGCTGTAAGAATATAAACCTCTAATAAGATGAGAGACTTTTACTAAGCCACTCATGCTTGAAGTATATTGAAAGATAATCTTTGGTACAGTACTTCCAGAAAAGAAGGGAACTGAAATCAATATCCAGTAAAAAACAGATTAAGAGACCGAGCTAAAGAAATCAGAAGTTACTCAGCAGAACAGATATATATCTTAAAGATTATCATTGATCATGAAAGCATGGGGTCTTTTTAGCTCCTGGGAGAGAATAATTTCTAAGGATGAGACCCCATCTCTTTCACTTTATGTATAAACTCCTGCAGTACAATTAATTTAAAATCTCCATATTTTAATTTATAAATAAAGTGTGAGGGAAAAAAAGACGGTTCAGTTATCATCTGAGCATGGAGAGAAAATCTAGTTTTGTACAAAAGGAGCTTCTTTTCACTCACACATTTGAATATGTCTTTGTTTTTCTCTCTGTGAAAAGAGACAATTCATTTTTGAGACGAAAGATGATCTTGCTGCTGGGAAATGAACATTCAGAAAAGGTGAGGTTATTGCCAACATCTTCAGAGACCTTTGGCCAATCTAATTCCTCCACAATGCCATTCCGGACTCCAAAATATCAATAGTAATAGGGTGCATCCTTCCTACTCAGGTGGCCAATGCTTTGGACCTGCCATAAACTCTTTCTGTGAAAATGAGCCCAGAATTTCCGAATACAAAGTGATCTCTATCACAACAGCCATTTTTTCCTCTCCTTTGGTGTATGTTAACAGAATCAATTTGAATTTTAATTTTCAAAACCTATGGATGCACTTCTTTAACCTCCTAATTACTACTGTTAAGATGAGAAGACACAAGAGCCAAAAGTTTAACAGTAGAGGAAGACTAAATATCTTAACAGGGATTCCAGGTGGAATGTTTGATTTCATGTCTGAATGATTAATTTCAGCAAATTAAACAAACCTCTTTTAGTGAACAGCATAATAACTTATTTCCACCGTGACACAATTCAAATCCTGGTCTACCCAGTAGTGAAAAAATTATAAAGGGAAAGTAATACCAGCATGAATTAACAAGGTATTTTACTTTGCTCTTCATAAAGTGTATTCAGTATTGAACATTGTTTAATATTTCCAATATGCATCCATAAGTTTTGAGTCCTTATTCAGCAGCGAACATCTCACAACGTCAAAATACCAAACTTCAAAATAAATTCAAATATTCAGTCCAATTTTACGTGTTTACTGCTGTAAAAAGGGAATGGCCTTTTCAAAACACACACCAAAAAATTTGCTTATATTTCTTGTACTCTGGATTACTTTTTTTTCTGATTTAAAGTTTTATTCTGACACTCCCTGGAAAAAGTTTCACATTCTTAGCCCAGCTCTTTGTGATTGTCACTGAATGGACAAGAGGCAATGGGCACTAATGGAAATACAGGAAATTCCATTTAAACAGGAGAAAAAAATCGTTTATTGTGAAGGTGACTATATGCTGAAATAGGCTGCCCAGAGATGTTTTAGGGTCTCCATTACTCTTCCAATCTTTACAATTCTGGGATTCTACGGTTCACAATAAATGCTGAACTTTTCAATTTACAAGAGATGTAAATGCCTTAATTGTTTATTTGGTCGTACTTTATTAAGAGCTCATATGCATATTGCGTCCTAAGCTTGCATCTAATATTCCTCACAAGAAACTCCAGCTGTGCCATTCCAGTCACCAAAACCCCAAAGTTTTAAACAATTTTCCCCTGAAATCTTTCTTCTCCATCTGCAAAAATAATCACAGAGAAAAAGAAATATTATCTACAAAACCAGACTTATCTTAGTCCCCTGGGCATCTGCAGAGCTGTTACTCTTTCTTATTCTCACTCCTCTCTGCAAGTGAAGTTACTGGGGTTTGGGGTTTCTTTTCCCTTCTTAATTCTGTCCCCCCAGAGGCATCACCACCATCCCTGATGGGCTCAGCCTTGGCCAGCAGTGGCTCTGTTGTCTCGGAGCTCTCTGGCATTCACGCCTTGCACAGGGGGGAAGTTTCCAGGAGTTTCTCACTGAAGCCACCCCTGTATCCCCCCTGCTCCCAAAACCTGGCCGTGCAAGCCCAATACAAATTATTTCTCACAGCTCCTGCAGCCTGTAACACAGGAGGGCTGATGATGTGATCTTCTGCCTGATAGCTTTTGTTTTCTTCTTCCCCCACCCTCTGTTCCTCTGATGTGAAAGTAAAGCTGTATTTTCACTGCAGAGCTTCATTTCCTGTGTGTACCCTGAGTCTCACTCCCAATTCTCTTGGTCTCTCCCTCGATCAAGCACAGCTTTCAGCCTGCATTTGTGCTTCCACAGCTACCCCAGCTAGAAGCTTGAATTTGGGACAGTATGTGTGAGTTCAAAGCAATAGAATTACCCACTCTGAAACGAGGGAAAATCGTCCCCTTGCACTGACAGCTCTCCAGTTGTTTACTTCCATTTTTCCTTGTGCTCTCATGACCAGGCACATTGTCTCCTGATCCATCTTGAAAGCTGGCATATCCCAAAGAGTCACAGAAAAAGGTTTGCTGTCATCAGTTAAACTTGGATAGGAGTTCTTTCCTCCCCTTTCAACCCAGCAGACTGGAGATGGAGGCTCACGCCACCATTGTGGAGTTTAAGTTCATTTGAAAACCACACTTCTCTTTAGCACAAGATAAAGGGCAGATTCCTTGTGTGTCACCTTCAGGGTGCAGGTGCTGAGGGACAGGACAGCTTCACCTGCTGCTCAGATCTGGGTAGTGATCGCTGAAAGGGACTTTGCAAGGCAAACATTAACATTAATTCAATTACAAAGTTCCCAAACAATACATGCTAAGGAAATTGCACGCTGTCCTCATATTTGTGTGTGTCCAAGCTCCTTGGTTTTTTGCTAACTAGCTCTCAATTTAAATAGGGCACATATTTTCACTGATGTCAGAAGGCAGAACATTTTGGAGCTTCTCAGCAGGGGAAGAGTGCTGAATGGTACCTAAGAAGGAGAATGGAAAACAGAGCTGTACACAACAGTTGCATCCAGGAAGAGCTCTGTGTAATCAGATTTTAAGTGTCTCTGCTTCAGTACATAGTCATAAATGTCAGCTGAAAGTTAGCTTCGTTGTTTATCAAATGCATGTTAAAAACTTAATTGAAAACCAAAGTGCTCTATTGATTGCAAATGTAAATTGGCAACGCTGTGGTCTCTGCCAGCCAGTCAATGATAGCAGCACGAGGCAGGGAGGCAAAAACAGAATAAGGGAGCTGATTACAGAAGGCATTGAAAGAAGAGATAAATGCTAGAGAATACTTTTGTATTTCAGTATCACCAGGCTCCCTACCACACAACTCTTCATGCAGCAGCTGATAAAATTCAACCTCTATTGCTTTTTTCTTTCAGTGTAAAGCTCAGATGAGACACACACATCCCCACTGCCCCAGCACAACCTCCTTGAGGGAAGAGCAAGAAGCAAGGCTGGGTTACAGCCCCTCAGGGAGCACTGTCTGGACTGACAGCTGCTGGATGGCATCAAGGACTCCAGGAACATCTCACTCTTCTCCCCAGATGTACTTTTACTGACAAGAATGGTATAAAACTTTCAAAAGAGTGACCATATCCAGAGCAAATAGCTGCAAGCAACTGGCAACATTTCAAGAGGGTGAGCAAAAATCTTCCTTAGGGAAGAAAGAGGACAGATTTCCTGTAAAGATAGGCTTTTCTGCACAGGATCTACAAAGGTTTTGGCAAAATCCTTTTTAGTAAACGTGAACACCTTAGTATTGCTTGGTTTTTGATAGTGATAAAAATTCAGTTAGTATCAACAATGTCTCACTCAGTGCTAGAGTCAACAAGCACTTAAAATCTTGGCTTTATAACTCACCCCTCCCTGCCCTTAAATTCCCTTCTATCAAACAGCATAACATTATTTTGTAATTCTTCTGTGAATGTCTTTCTGTATTGTTTACAAAAATAAGTGTCAAATTCACTTGAACTCCTAATTACCAGTGTAGTCTGAGTAGCACTAAATCCAACCCCTATTATTGTATTATTATGCAGAAAGGGTCATAAGTATGATTTGATTGATACTATTTGTTTCCTGTACACAAATGAGATCTTCCCTCTGAGCACAGCAGATACTGTCTAGAACAATATTGTTATGGAGATGAAGCGCTGTGGAGACATCTTTGAAAGGAGAATTAAAATAATTCCCAATCAGCTGAACGAGGGAATCCTGCATTCCTGTGTCGAAGTCCTATCTCCTACTGCTTTCCCTCATCATCTGTTCCCAAAATCTTTTTCCTTTTGCAATATTCAGTACAGGGAAAGCCACTGTGATGCTCCAGCTGCCTTGCTATGGATCTGGACTATTCCTGGGGAGCTGCACCTGGTTTTAAGCTACCTATACCTCAGTCAGGAAGTGCTGCTGGAAACATTGCCTGGCCAACCAAAACAGGTTGAGTTTACATGGTTTTCCTTGGTTGGAAGCACTGGTTTGGGTCGTTTGCCTATTCAGAATTGTCACAAAATATTTTGACCCTTATCTGTCTCCACTTGCCACTTCTGACAAACGGAGCAACAGATCCAAAAAGCAAAGGAGGTAATCAAGCATCAGGTATACAAAGAACTTGATCTGATCAGCCTTATTTACATATAAAATTATTCTGGCCTCCCTTCTTCAAGTCCATTTAAAAGATTTCTTTCCAACTCAGCCAAAACTGCTAGAAGTCAGGCAAACATATGCTAATCTGATAATAACTAATTTTTATAAACATAATCTGCTAATTTCAGGCAGATGGGTAAGGTAAAGCCACATCAATTTTCTAATACTAGGGAAAAAAATCAGATAAAGAAAAAACGGTTTTGTTAGAATCACAATAAGAATGCTGTAAAGATACCTAAACCTTAAAATGTCAAGTGACAAATTATTTTGTAAATTACCATTTAAATCAAGTAGTAGTTGACTTGATTTTTTGAAGAAACTATAAATGAAGTACTTTAAATTTTTTTCTGCCTATATAAAATAAGATAATTGCATAATTAGCACATAATTACTTTCAGGAGTGGCTGATTTTGGATTCTACTAAGTATGTATTAATTGCAATGCTGGCAACCGCAAAACAAAAAGTCAGAAAGTGAAAACCTTCCCCTATCAAGGTCAGCATTTGCATTAGAAGACAATCAAAATAGTGTTAAATCAATGAACAGTCCAACCTGCAGTGGCTGCAGGGCACAGGGCAGTGGATGGAAGGACAGCCATGGACTCACAAGGCATTGCTGGCAGAGTCACACTGACCTCACTCTCCAAGGTCTGGGGTTGCACCAAGTGAAGACAAATATTCCCAATGATTTCCCTAGCGCAGGGGTAGCTCCACTGATGAGTTATCTATTGACTGCAGAGCCCACTTGGAAACCTCTTCTCCATCCTCTGTCATACACAATTACTCCTGTTGTTCAGTGGGAGGAGTTATAGATTCATAACAAACAATTGAGAGTAAATCTTTATTTTTTTTATAATCCAGTGCTCCATTCACTGAGTTACACTTTCTGAATTTTTGTGGTTGTTAAAGTGGTTTTTGATCAACTTTTTTTTTTTAAAGAAAAATACCAAACAACCCAGACATGAAATTGTTTCATTTACATACCATTTTAGTCTCCTAGGACATCAGGAAACATTAACATATTCCTACAGCCAACTAAATGTATTAGCACTGCATACACTGCTGACAAGTCTTACTTCAACAGGAGGTCAAACCCCAACTGATCTTTGAAACCTGTTCATGCTTTTGTTGTTCCAGCTTTGATAATAACATTTCTCACAATCCTGAAATCACCCAAGATAGCTGAAGCACTGATAATATCAAATATCCAAATTTAGTCATCTCTTATTTCTATCTCATAAAAAAACCCTACCAAACTGCTACCTTTTTCTTTCTTTCTTTTCTTTCTTTTTCTTTCTTTCTTTCTTTCTTTCTTTCTTTCTTTCTTTCTTTCTTTCTTTCTTTCTTTCTTTCTTTCTTTCTTTCTTTCTTTCTTTCTTTCTTTCTTT